>JNDT01001190.1:0-17102 GCA_000697055.1 Saksenaea vasiformis B4078
GAGGTTACTTTCAAATGCCAAGAATTCTGGGTCGGTGAAGAGGACGTGGTTGAAGGAAGGGTTATGGCCATGCTCCATCCGAAACATCACTGCATCTTGTAGGATTATCCGTCGCATAGTGATTAATAAAGACAGAAACGCCTCTGCGCAGATGGAGTATTCACACTCGCGAGAGCGCACTCGCGCCAGCCAGTCCTCTGCTTTGGGAAACACCTTCCTCTGGAGGCTTTCCGGTGGGCAAACATTACTTCTCGGAAGCCAATAATCGCCTTTGTTGCCGGAGAAGCCGTTCATGATGCGAATAGATGAGCGTGGTAATGACGTTAGGTAACAGGTTTCCATGCTCTGCATATTCCAGCGGCCGTGTCGTCGTAGCTGGTCCTCGGTGGCTCCGCTGATTTCGGCGTGTTGGGCTCCACTACCGCGACCCGCATGCGTTTTCTTTGTTATGCTGACGGAACAGGCATCGAAAGCACGGGTTGTGGCTCCGTAGTGGGTTGCATACGTTAACGGCTTGTTGTGATAGACTCCCTTGGCAATTTTTATGTTAAACCAGTCCATATTCGTATTAAATCGAGGGAAATCCTCGTTCGTTATATGCCACCTGAAGATTAGTCAGTTGAATATATTATTATCGTTGATAATCGTTGAACTCACCTGTAAAACAGATACATCGCCAATGCGCCAAACGCGCACACACGATGATCGCGGTGTCGGATCGTTCCAGCATACTGGACGTGCTCCTTGATTGTCTTGCCATGATCTAGTCGGAGGACTAGCACAGGACACTCAGAGAATCCTTCATCCTTAAATTCTAACGGAAAAAGGTCGCAAAGTTCCATATCCCTTGTGCTTTCGCCACGTAACAGCATCATGTGCTGCATCAAAAAAAGCATACGATCCCGAAATGACTTCTCCTTCCCTTCATTGAAGTAAAACATCGAGAGCTTCACAAGTTCTTCAGGAGTGTATCCATCCTGCGCAGTATTAACACCGTGTTCATGGTCATAGTAACTACTACCCTTTTACTAGACGAGTACGATAAGTGATCAACTGAACAACTGACGGAGGGTGGTTGCATAACCAATAGGCCATTTCTCTATTTACTTTGTATAGACAAAATCCAATTCCACGATTGATTTCCTGACGAGAGCTGAACCACTTGGAGTATTAAAACAGAATGAACGGAGGAATGAATCACTTCAATGCACCTAACGAAAGCATATACTATTCATTAAATATTCATACAACCGAGATATTTACTTATACGGCTTTTGTTATTTCTCTTGATGCCAGACAAGGTGAAGCTGTACTATTCAGGTACCGGGTTTCATGTACTCCCCGACCTTAGGTTTCTATTGTTTCAGATATGCCATTCTTTTCCCGATCTCTGGGAAAGAGGTTAGTAGTATTAGTCTGCGGTTAATCTAATATCCTTATTTTTTGCGTTTTCACGAATCAAAGAGGTTAGGAAAAGAGCGGTCGAAATACAACACGTCCTGGGAGAAAAACAACTGCGACGATTATGATCTAGCTAGGATAAGGTGTTGTGTCACAACAGGTAGCTATTAAACCCTGCCACAAACTGATCATGTCGAATTCGAACGCTGCGAGAGAAAAAAGATTTAAAGCAAAGCGTCGTTCTCGATCATACTTTTGTAACAATTCGTACAAATAGGAAAAATATCTTAGTTGCAACAAACATTGAACTTTTTCTCCTCGGTAGATCCGTAAATAAGTTGCAAAGTGGTTTTCTGACGATCTTCGTCGCGGAGAAACCAATGATGTGCTTCTCAAAAAATGCGGAAAATCTTGGCAGGAAAGAGTTGCCCAACGCGTGCTCTATTCCTCGATAATCGCACATGAGTATGTATATATGTGTATTTGAATCATTCAGCTTCATATACTTTGCCAATTTCTTATGCATATTCAGAATGAGTTTAGAGGTTGATTTTCGGTGGACGAAAGCATTGTCTTGAGATGCAGTGCCTAGTCCATACTGTAACCGCCTTCAGTGAACATGTGTCTGGATATAAATCAGTTGACCTTGTGCGTGCGCTTGCAATCAAGACGGATGGGGAAGGATTTTCATGCCAAATATTAAACCAAACCGGGAGACCTACAATCATATAGGGAAGGGAAAATCTGAGAGATTCATTCACGTGCAATCGTCAGAAAGCCAGGACGGAACTAGTTGTGTGATGGGCGCAAAACCCCCGCCGTGAAATCTAATTATCCACAAGTGCACAAAATAAATCCTATGCTAATTTCCCATTGTTTCCCGAAATACCTCGTATAGAGAGACTTTCTCCTTGTTTTACCATCAGGCTACAATAGGTTACTTGTGCAACGCAGTCAAAGTACCGGAAAACGCATTCACATCCGTTAACTTTGCATACAACAATTTTAACTAGTGTCCAGCCATCGAAACCTTCGTAACGGATCCACCGAATGAAGTAAGTGAAAGAATGTCGTGGCAATGGAGGAAGCGGAATGAAGCGTCACGGTGAGAAAACCCTTCAATCTTGGGAAAGACATGATTTCCATAATTGGAAATCCAACTCCCTAGTAGATGTTGGATCTGGTGCTTTTTTACCATATTATGATTTCATGTCTTTGGGGTAACTGAACGATGCGAAAACAAATGCTGAAGAAGAAAAGAGGAAAGCTTCAGGTTATCGTTCCCTATGTCACATCCTCCATGGCGTAGGAATCTTGTGCAACCAAACGTTGATTGCAACTTATCAATCATTTACCTGCATGTTTATAAACTAAATCAATTCCCTTCGGTTTCGGTAAAGAGTTGCTAGATTCTATCGGTACCGTCTGTCGGAAACATAACACGCTGCATACCAATCCATGGATTTTCTATTTCCGAAATTAGCCATACGCATCTCTTTTTTATCAAGGCACCGTTATTTTTGATACTTAAGAAAACAGTACGGGTATGTGTTTCATCTGTAAACCTCGTCCGCTCCCCCCAAGCCCCTTCCTTCCTCAGTGAGTAAAGGAAGTACACGCACCAAGTACAGATTCTTGTTGAATAACCGGATCGATCAATCACGAACGCGGTCGGTCAGAACCCACGTATACTGGAATCAGTTGGTTCTCTTATCGATCCTGTAAACAAATCTCTTGCATAACAGTTGCTTATGCATGAGGGAGAAGGAGGACAAGGACAAGAGGCAGAAGAGAGAGAGAGTTGTCCGTCAGTGTGACTATGGACGTCAAATGGGCCGGTGATTTGGTGGCGATTTTTCCGCCCTTTGAACTTTCTGCCGCCCCACTCCATCAAGGAACCATCTCAATCGTTGCTTGATCGCTTTTCACCTCATTATCGATCCTTTCTGTTTTTCCCATTTTACTCCGTTTGTGTCATTGACGCCGGTACGCCGATTCTACCTTAGTGATTGAAAAAGATCGGGGACCGAGTGTGTGGGCTGATTCTTTTCATTCTCATTTCCCATGGCAAACCAGTTCAACGCTTGCTCTTTCCAAAACACCACCACCATGTTTATCACTTCACGCTTAAGGTCTAATAGCGAAATACAACCAGGGAGAGAGCAACATCGCAGGTAATGCATGGGCCCCATCGATGGTGAACCCATGGAGAAAATAGATCTGGCTGACTCAAGGGAAATCGACAATGGAAAAAGGCTAAATCCCGTTTCGCTTTATAGTACCTGCATAACGGATGCCTTTCATCGTTTCCATCTTCCGCGCAATCTAGGCCAAGAATGTCTCGATCCCACCGATGGCCACATTCACCGGTGCCATGCCCGTCACCTCGGATGCGCTTCCCTGAAGTTTGACTCTCACTTTTTCCCTAACGTAGCATTCTATGAGATCACCGAGTCCGAGATTCTGGAGGGCTCATTTTCTGAAAAGAAGGCAAGATCGCCCACCGCGTACGATGAGTCGGGCGAGTCCAACGACATGGCTCAGGCTTCGTCGAGCGGACACACCAGCCCTGACATGCAGTCTGAAAAATCCCTTAGCACGTCGCCCGAGTGTGCACATGCTTGGCCCTCGATGCTCGAGAATACTACCTTATCGGGGGATGCCATGGTCACCGATGAAACATCCGTCACCCTCCCCGCCTTTCTTGCAGCTTCCGAGAAATCGCTGATGGCGCTCCCACCAAAAAAGAGAAAACGGCGCCGTCTCGTCCGATACGATATTGTGTTCTGTCTTTCACCCCACCCATCCACAGATCAACTCTCAAACGAGCATGAATACTATGTATTTCCCCATGAAGCAGTTGCAGAAGCTTTGAATCATACCGTCCCATTTGAGGTAATCCTTTGGCCCTGGCCTTTATTCTATTATTATTATTATTACTTAATGAACGCCGGCTAAATGTTCGAAATAACTACAGGTTCTTTTTTCGTTTCATCTCCGCAAGTCGTCCGCTCAGCTACCGAATATCTCGCCCTCAGACTGTCCCTGCTGCGCTTATCCATCCGAAACGATGGATGTCACTGAAGAGCGCTTTTACAAAACCAAGTTGGAAGAGTTTGCAGCGGTGTGTAGCTCAAGTTATCGTTTGACGACAACGACCCATCGGCCATACACACCGCATCGACGGTTGACAGATCCTGGAAAAGCGTACTTTGCCGATCAGACGACACCAGATTGCCATGTAGTGAATATCCACCTGTCAGGCGTGTCAAAAGACCTTTACATGGCTATCAAGCAAGCTGTTTCTGGATTCGAGGTCACCTGCCAGAATATGATGGAACTGGTAACAACCCTATCGTACATGCTACTGACCCTATCAAACTTACGCTGTATGAAAAAAATGTGACAGATGCGGTTCCATACGGAGCGTGTTGTTTGTCAAAAGGCTGAAAGGACACTTAACCCAGACCCCGTCCAGGAAGATCAAACAATGCATTTGTCGCTGACTAAAACGGAAGTCCAATCGGAACCGAGGCGAGAGGAAGGTGACACACACCTTTCTTGCGAGCACCCGAGCATGGTGCGATCGGACCCTTGGCATAGCAGCGATGAAAATGGTTGGGACAAGAGTAGCGTTCTGCCTCTGTGCACTTGCTTACTGACGGGCCCTCCCTTTCGTAGACTCCACCGCAGATGAACATCCGAGTCAAGAGACCGGCGATGACGTCAATATGACCTTGCCGGGTTTAGGTTCGACGCCAAACCATCCCCACGATGCTTCTGCATCTGCCCCACCGAATGACGTCAAAAGCAACCAGCGTGGACCTAGTTCGAGTGGCTCACTCAAAAAATGCCTCTACTGTGGCTCCAAGTCCACTCCGATGTGGCGCAGGGGCCCGCAAGGCGCAGGCACGCTTTGCAATGCATGCGGGGTGAAGTGGAAACACGGAAAGATATTAAGCGACAGTGACGTGTTTGTCGTCCCTTCATCACCTGTCAAGGAGCGTCGAAGAAGTAGCAAGAGTGAGAAAAAGAGAAAGAAGTCGAATGCATCGGCCAAGAAAGAGCGACGGTCAAAAGCGCCTGGTGTTGTGAAAAAACGGCCGAGTGTGCAAGCTACGGTTGAAGAAGAAATAGGTCACTACAGAAAAGAGTCTGAAACAGACGGTGTCCTAGCAGAATTGTATGAAGCGGAAGAGAACGCACCGATTGCGTCTCGTACGGCTGGCACTACGCTGTTTACAGCGCCAGCAGCAGCAAGGGAGTATGGTGAACGGCAGGTGTGGGAAGGCTACAGTGCATCTTCGTCCTATTCTATTTCAGATTCACATAGTCCTCTTGAATCATTCACGTCTTCACGAAACTCGTCGCCGTCGCCGTCGATGCTAGAAGCGTATCAACGACACAGTGTCGAGATGACGATGGCCGAGAAAATGGGTTTTACAAGTGCAACATTTCCTATGGCAGCAGGTGTTGACGCAGTAGAAGCTGCCGCCGTGCTGACCTTGCTAAAGAGAAGTTGATTTGTAAAGAGCAGTCATCGTCAACCCCCACCCACCTCACCCCCTATTTTGTTCAACTTGATTCTACATATTATGTAAATAATCCTTTCTTCTTCTTTCTCTCTCTTTTTTTTTTATATCACGAAATACAACTGCCTAAAAAGAAAAAAAAGTCGACTGTCCAGCCTAGATGTACCGTTCACCAGAACCTACTACTATCACCACAATGTGTCACTACAGACACGGATCTGCAGGGCCTGCGTCGTTTGTAACGTTGCTTGCTGTGGGTACGAGATCACACCAGAGCCACAGAAATGAAACGGGTCAACCGTTATCTGATCTTGACATGATCTATCATTTTGCCTTACCTAAACATCTAGCGCGAATATTCGTTTTGATTTATTATCTCATCACAGAGCGCTTCTAGATTCTCCGCTGATGTTACGACCTGACATGCGGAAAAAAAAAAGAAAGGTGACCGGTTAGCGATACACTACACTGTTGACCCAAATATTTCTTCATCTCAAGCGGAAAATACAGGAAAACGCGTAGACGAAAGCTACTACACGTGCAGTTTACTGTCATGCATGTACTACGTGTCTACTGTGTAAGTTGCATGACCTCTGTCTCAATGAATTACCACGTGGGAGCCCGGAGTGTGCCGAATGTCATCCACCTTTTCCCTCTAACAAGCATCACCATCAAAAGGAGAGAACAAAGCAGCAAGAAAAGGAGGGCACAGGTCTAGAAAAAAAAAAGCACCTGGCAAGAACGGTGCGCTAGCGAGCTCTGGATACAAAGTTCTGTCAGTGGCTCGCAGATGGTGTACAGCAAGGCTTTTCATCGAGCCTGCTGTCCACTGCAATGCCTGCTAGCGTCTCATCGTCTCGATGATTTAAAGGCATGTCCGTGGAGAGGCTGCATGACTCCAGCGGCAACTGTATAAGCATGAAACTTTTCACTGAAAAATGGGGAAGAACAAACGATATTGTTTGCAAAACGGGAACATTGCCATGGTCGTCTTTATGGATGATAGGATGAAGCAAAGCTTGAAGAGCAACATCGATCTCTTAGAAGATTTTATAGAAGTAGGTCTAACGTTAACCTCCAGCACTTTGATCGCTGCAAACTTTCTAAAGAACAAAAAGAGATAGAATGGAACGAAAGTGGAAAGATAAATGAGCTGCTGAAGTCTAAAATTTATAGAGCATGAACATACAACCCGCGCTTTGGGTTCACGGCAGCTAAATTAGATCAAACGTGTGGAACGTACAGTTGCGCAATCGAATCAGTGCTATGTCCTATTCACACATCTTTTCCACAATATCTTGCTATAGAATACATTCGCAGAGAGTGATAGAGAGAGATTGTGGCCTTCAGAGGAAGCTTAACTGAGATCATAGTACTTCATGCGACAGGAATTTATTTGTTTCATTTTTTTCTCCAAATTGCTGTTTCTCTCCGACTAGATGCTCCTTGAAGGCAGGCATCGGGACCCACCGCGTGAACGACTATTCGTAGATGTCCCTCTCGTTACAGCAGGGAATGTCACCTTTTCTAAGCCTATTTCTTCTGCATCTAGGATCCGGATTGCAGCCCCTGCCCTTCGGAAAATAGCATCTTCCGGCCCGATCTCTACCGGAGTTTTCGCAGCATCGATCGTTGATGGGGAATTGACCATCAGCGCCGCAATTTTTTCCAGGAATTGCACGGTGGCACCAATGCCTGTCTTGAGACGTTATCTCGCCAGGTTTGCAAGTATTGCGGCTAGATCTACACCAGCAAAGGCCATCATCGTGCTTGTTCCCTCTACAACATCTTCCATTGATTGCTTTCTCGCCACAGGCACCGCAAGCGTCGCATAGCTCATGTAGTTCTTCCTTTGATTTTTGGTGCAGTTTCATATAGCATTTGCCTTCACGGTTCGGGCCGCCTACACAGCAGTTCCGTCCAATGGGGTCCTGGCCTTCATCGCCACAAGTTACGCCAGGAATTTGGTCAAGGCACCATTGATTGTCTGCTGAATGAAGTAGTTTCCCGGGGCACGTCAACCGTTTGCGTGGACACCAGCACTTTCCGTCATCGTGTCGTTGGCCTTCGCAACACTTTCCGTTCACCGCTTTACCACCACAGAGACCACAACGACCACATAGCTTGTCTTCTGATTCTTTCGATTGTCCCAGACCAAATCTGTCACCAAACGGAAAATCGATTGCACTTGATAGCTCGATTGCTAGAGCAAGCACAATGATAACCAGTACAAGTTTCATCTTGGTTTGGTTACAGAATGAGAATGAAGAAATATTTGATGGAGATAGTCCGGCAACGCTATAGAGAAGGCAGTATTTATAAGATCGCTGTGACGTTTCGACGTCTTCAACTTTACCGTTATGCCGTGGGCTAGAATATGGTTAGCTCATGCATATGAGACTGCCCTGGGCGAGAAATTAAAGTACGCCTGATCCGCCAGGAAAGATACAGGGATAATCATTGTAATTTTCATCTTGCTTTGATAAAATGAAGTTAGAGAAATAGTTAATGGAGATAATCTTGCGATACAAATGCCAAAGAGATGACACCGAACAAGATAGTAAAACTTGTATGAGATTGCTTGAGTTTTTTTTTTTTTGGCGTCTCCAATTGCGCCACTTTGCAGGTACGCGATGTGTTGTCTCGTATGTACGATCTTTTTTAGTTCACTCCACCTTAGAAAGTAAGCATATCCCTAAGAAGTGCATGACCGCATTGTAGACGTCATTAGAAATAGAGCAATTGGCTACTATGCCCCTAATTTTTTGGCACATTAGCCCGTGTACCGTCTGACAGTCTCACTACGCTAGCATGCTTCTGTCAAGATGTACGCTATAGAAGCACAACTGCTGAAAGACTACATTTTTTTAAGCAAAGGGTGGCCCACGAGAAACTCGCGTGATGTAGGTCTATGGCTAGCTATAGGTTTACTTTAGCAGCCGCCAGGAACCAATTCCCATACTCATTTATTCATAATTCTGGAAGCCTCTTTGAAAAGTGAGTTACATGTATGACATGTACGTCGGCTAAAGCTTGCAGCATGCTAGTACTCCGTACTTAGTAGTACTTTGTATGGTGCGCCAAACCTACTCTCCGCAATTCTTGGCGCCAAAACTTTAGGATCCTACTGGTAAATGAAAAATGAATATGCGACATTCTAGTGAGCTGTTATGATAAAGGGATGTATTATGAGTAGATTTTACTCAGTCGAATCATTTCTAACGAAAAAAATTTTTTTTAGCAGTTTGAAGTTTACTAATATGGTCTTAGGGGGGGGGGGGCTATATTTGAAACGTCCTCAAATAGAGCACAAAGATAGCGGCTAAACAGTTTACCGAAAACGCGGTCCTTTTTTTGTCCCTTTTTTTCATTTTTGATGTATACAATACAATCCTCGTACTGTTTCAGTTATCGCCAAATGAGCTTTTTGTAAAAAAAAAAGTTGTTGTTACACTAGAGTTATCCGGCTCTGCCTCTGACTCTCGGTAAATCAAATTTTGTTCCTGAATTCACTACCGATCGTCCAGGGTCCTCCTCGTCTTATCGGAAATACTAATGATTGGTACATTCACATATATGTCATTGGTTAATCTCTTATAAAGTTAGGTGAAAACTTTTTCTCTCTGGTTATTGGTTTGCAAGAAGTTTCATTATCAATGTCCCGCTATTCTCTCAGATAACTGGCTATATAAGATCAAAACGAGATAAAGTGCTTAATCACAGCTTCCTGTTTTATTCGACCGATCTTCTTGATTCTACAATTTTACTTAACATGTCCCGTCCTAAAGCTCGTAGAAGAATAGCGCTACAACAAAGGAGCGCTTCGGGAAGACATTTCACTTCCGTCACGAATGTGTCTATTGCAGCAGCTGCATCGCGTGAGGAGGAGGATCTGGAGCTTGATCTTGTCTCAGCCTTTGACAGACTGCAACCTTTGTCTTCAACAGGATCTGACTTACGCGGTGCATATACTGGCACTTCAAGGACAACAAAATGGAGACATTAGAAGATGAGGAAAGAAGCATTGAAAGAGCATCGCCGCATTAATGCATATTTCCGCCTCATCGAAAATAATGATACTACTGGAATCGATAACTCTGATGATGAGCACAAAAATCGGGATGACGATGATGCGGAGTGATATGGAAGGAGAAGAACCATCATTTGATTGGAAAAATGAGGACAGTCTTCTTAAAGCTCATGAAGATATCCGGGCAATTATTGAGACTTTTACCACTACCGCAAGCTATGTAGAAAAGTCTCATATGATGAGATATTTTTCAGTCAAATATTACATCGAACAATTATTGAAGGAGGGCGTGAACCGTGGGACAGCGTCCAGATCAGCAGCAAATTTCTTTTACATTGGAAAAGAAGTAAGGAACATGACTATCGCAGTCGTGTAATTCGACAATGGGCTAACGAATTTGTAACCAACGGCGTGATTACTCCATCTCAACGAGGAAAGCACATCAAAAGGTTGGCCGTTTTGTCACACGAAGACGTAAAAGACAAGTGCATTGAATGGATAAAGTCCAGAAAGCCGATGGAGCGAGATCTCAATATGATGAAGCGCTATGTCGAAGAAGAAATATTGAGTGGATCAAGCAGTGTCTCGATCGAAACGATTCGAACGTATCTTTCGAAATGGGGATTCCAGTTTCGGAAGAATACAAAAGGAATATATTTTGATGGACACGAGAGAACCAACGTTGTAAAGTATCAGCAGGAGTGGGCTCAACGGATGGTGCGTAGGTTGTCACAGATGGAAGACTACACCGGGGATGACATGGAGACGACGATAGAGCCAGTATTGTCGAATAACAGCAAGAAATTCATCATGGTGACCCATGACGAATCCGTATTTTATGCAAATGATGGACGCGAAAAAGGCTGGTTCCAAGAAGGCGAATCTCAGATCAGGGGAAAGGGACCTGGTCTCTCTCTATAGTGGTCAGTGAGTTCCAGTGTCCCTACCACGGAACTATGCGCCATGGTGGTAAAACGTCAAGAGCCTTTTTTTACGCTGGTGCAAACAGGGAAGGGTACTGGACATCTGACAATCTCGTAAAGCAATTGGAAGAAGTTATCCCCATCTTTAAAGCTTTTCATCCTGGTTGCATGGGATTATTTCTTTTTGACCAATCGTCAAACCACACGGCTTATGCAGTTGACGCCTTGGTTGCTACGCGTATGACATTGTCCCCCAAGGTTTACGACTCGCAAAAGGACAAGTATCGATTTCGAGATACTAAGTTCCATCACAACTTAGAGAAGCGCGAGAAGATTCAAACGTTCTACAAAACGAGAGAGAAAAGAAGAAAGAACGGACAGATCAAGCGTTGGGAAGAGTTTAAAGGGGTAAGGCGAATCTTGGAGGAAAGAGGGTTGTAGCACGATGAGGACCGTACTACTGGGAGAGAAGGAAAAAGATGGCGTTTGCGTTGCGAGAATGTTGTGCGCAGCATTGTCTTGCGTTACAACCGGATTTCAAGTCTCAGCGATCCGCCTTGCAAGGAACACCGCTTCGCCATAAGCTACTATTCGATCTGTATCCTAAATTCCACTGCGAGTGCAATTGGATCGAAAGATACTGGGCGGATGTCAAGCGAGACGTACGACGCAACTGCAACTACCCATTCAACGGTCTGCAGCAGCGTCTACCAATCGCTTTGGACAACGCATCTCTGCCAGAAAAGACTCCCACAGCGATACGACAATATTACAAGAGGTGTGTACGATATATGGAAGCATATAGTAAGGGAATGGATGTCTGGGCGGCGGATGAAGAAGTCTGGAAGTTTAGTTCGAGAAGATACACCTCCCATCGTAGACTCGGTAGTAATGACTAGTTATGTCCTTATTTGTAATCTTAATTTCCTTATTTGTAAACGGAGTTTATGAAGTAAAATTTGAAACGTCTTCGAATATTGCTGCCTATAATTCTGGTGCACCATAGTACTTTGTAGACAGTCAATTGGGAATCCTTACAATGTAATCGTGCTATACATACTCAATAGGTCATGTAGTGTACAAAGCACATAACCGTGCAGCATTGAAACCGTTATATCCAACCAACCTTCTAGTATGCGTACCAAGGAAAGAAATAGCAGTTACCATGTATTTCAAGCTGTTATAACTAGCTACGTATGATCCCTCCGCCCTGTCTCTCTTCAAATGCTGTAGAAAAACATGCGTGCATGAAAATTCAAAGGATCTTTCGTGGAAATGCTACTGCCGCATTCAGTCTTCTTGGCTAAATGAAGCTCAAAGATTTTTAAAGACAAGTATCTTGTCAGACTAACTTCGTACAACAATTTTGGTAACAAGGTATTGCCTCTTTTCTTGTACTAATCAGAGTAACCAACTTAAAGAACATTCAAGCCAACTTTGGCCTTGCGTATCAACTATTTCAAATGCTTATTAAAACACATAGGTTGAATTGTTTTCGTTTGTTTTATCATACACCTTAGGAGATTTGAACGCTAAAATGCTCCGTGAACAGCTCTTCGCTGTAGAGTACTTGACACGATACAACGCCTGGCGTTACAATGCAGGGAATAAACGGTGAGGAAGGTGTAGACCAAATATATTTGCTTCTTTCATGGGCGAACAGTACTACCACAGCTAGGGCAATTCACAACAGCGGTCCCGCAGGCTAAATAACAGAGAAAAAGGATATGCGTAGTCCTGAGTATTCAGCCTACCAGAAATACAAACCGTCAATGTTAAAGAGAAACAGAGCCAAAGGCGAAAAGAGATACACGCATTTTATGTTGAATACCTATCGCACCTCGCTATCTAAAACGTATGTCGCAATTAAACATTGGGACCAATAATACATCAGCATCATGCAGTGGAGTTGACGTATAGAAGTCTTCCCCCTAAGAAGGATTCCAGAGTACAGCACGCAAAAAGGACTGCATCCGCCGTAAGATTTACTTACAGCTAACACCGAATACTTTGAAGGTGGCGTAGAATAATAGCGTGGATCCATAGTGTGAATCCATGATTCATGTTTTTAGGTTCACCGCAGCTAAGTCAGATCAAACGTATAGAGCATATAATTGCACGAACAGCTCAGTGTTACGTGGTATTCTCACATGTTTTCTATAACGACATCCCATTATAGAATGACATTGACAAAGGCTTCTAATCTTCAGAGGAAGCTTAATCGAGAGCATCATGTTTTAATGCAACAAGGAATTCATCCAAAAGGGTGTTTTCCGTAGACGTCTCTATCGTTACAACAGGGAAGCCCATTCTTTCCAACCATATTGTTTCTGCACTTAGGATCGGAATTGCAGCGCGTGCCTTCTGACACATAGCATTTTCCGTTCCTATCTTTGCCGGCGCTGCCGCAGCAATGACCGTTAATAGGAAATTGGCCAATAACACCGCAGTTTTTTCCAGGAACATCACGTAAGCACCACCACCCGTCTGTAGACTTTACTTCGTCATTTTCGCAACCGAGCTTGCCAACTGGACACCAGCAGTTTCCATCGCTGCCCTTTTTTCCTCTACAGCATCTCCCGCGAATCGCTTTCTCGCCGCATGCACCGCAAGCGTCGCATATTTGATGTAGTTCTTCCTTCGGTTTTCGGTACAGTTTCATATAACATTTGCCTTCGCGGTTCGGGCCGCCTACACAGCAGTTCCGTCCAATGGGGTCCTGACCTTCATCGCCACAAGTTACACCAGGAATTTGGTCAAGGCACCATTGATTGTCTGCTGAATGAAGTAGTTTCCCAGGGCACGTCAAAGTTGTGCGTTGACACCAGCATTTTCCATCATCATGGCGCTTGCCGTCGCAGCACTTTCCGTTCACTGCTTTCCCGCCACAGAGACCGCAACGACCGCATATCTTATCTTCTGATTCTTCTGGTTCGCCTAAACCTTCATATGCATCCACATCAACGTCTGCTTCAACGTCTAGTGCATTTGACAGCCCAATCGCTAGGGCAAGCACAAGGAAGACCCATGCCAGTTTCATCTAGTTTTGATTCACAAAATAAGGCTTGAGAAGTAATTGATGTGGAACAATATGGCGACGCTATGAGAAAACCAGTTTTTATAATTGTGAAGATCGCCCCCAGTATATCGGTGTCTTCAATGTTGTCATTATGCGGGAGTTACGATATGGTTAGCTCGTGCATGCGAGACTACTGTAGGCCTTAAATGACAGAGAGACGGATCCGTCAAGGAAGATACAAAGGTTAATTGTCACAATTTGCGTCTTGACAAAACAGCGTTTGAGAAATTAGTCGAGAGAAAATCTTGTGAGACAAGTAGAAGAGTAACACTACCCAGAAAAAAGGTAATAAGAGTTCTATGGGTCGTTTGATTTTTTCGACTCCTTCAATTACGCCATTGTGCAGGTATGCGCTATGAGTACCTCGGGCGTCTTTACAAAGTAAGGTAGTTACGCCAAATATGCGCTATGTAAAAAGCAGTACGTCTTTAAGGAGCGCATGGGCGACGACAAAAAAAAAGAAAATTGTTGCACGACAGGCGCCAATTGATTACTTAAAAGCGATAAGACTGATCTGTATGATTTGTGATAGGCACGTGGCAATTGGCTATTGTTTATTTAACTTCCTTGATACGTTGACGTTATACCACCCTAAAGTTTCACTATGCTGGTGCACTTCTGTAAACAAGTGCAGTATATGGAGACAGCTGCTGATGAACTACCTTTTCAAGCAGAGGACAGTCCATTGCAAACTCGAGTAGTGTTAGTTCCACGCTCACTGCTGGTTTACCTAGTGAATTTACCAGGTAGGAGTCCTCCATAGTTGTTTATTCACAACACGAAACTCCTCTTTGAATTGTAAGTTGTTGCATGTGCAACATAAACGCTGTCTATATTGTTTAGCACTTTTTTTATTTATTTTGTGACGCATATAGGGATAACACATCATTTCGCACGCTAGCAGTCCCTGTCTTATAGTCCTTTGTAGGCAGTTGCTTGAGGACCCCTATAATGCCAAGCGCTATACATAAACCAATGCATTCAGTACAAGGCACAGAACCGCACAGCATTGACAGCCATTGTAGCCGTGCTTCGAGGAACGATGAGTTTTGGGATGGTTCTGGGCGACTTCTTGTGTGGACACTCCTGCTCTCCCAGCTTCTTACAGAACGTTTAGAAGGTATCGCATCGCATACATAATAGTTACCTTTATTCAGCTTCTTGATGCTTCGATTTTTTGACCAATCTCCTCCTCTTCGTTGTGTAAAAAAAAAAAAAAGAAAGATGCTGAAATATGCCCAGCAAGAGTGGTATGCTTCGTTGTTGTTGTATGCTTTTAAGCTTCCTGATTTCCTTTGCGGATTTGCGCAGAAGCGGACCAGTTTATCTTCCGAGAAAGATTTACACCCATTTGTGTACATGTGCGATGATTTTGCAGTTATAGAGGATTTCTTCATGACCTAGCCTCCACAGGATGGGTAACAAGAAGATATTAGCACCTGGGACAGCTGTGAGAATGGATTCTTCTGTTGTGGTGCTGCAATCAGAATGCGACTCATCTTGTTACTTACCGTTTACATCATTATTCTCTTCATTGACATCATTCTTCAATGTCTCACTACGATCACAGTCGGACGTGGTACATCTTGCTATATCGTCTTAGTTTGCTATTATCGACAGATTCCGTCGATTCTCCTGTTTTGCGTCTCTCGCAACAGACCTATAGTACATCACTGCGTGCACCTGATATATAATTTGTTCAGAAATTATAGATATCAGTTACGTCTGTCCCTGTCTGCTTTTTATTCGCCGTTACGAATTCATCGTTTAAAAGAGAAAAAGATTGATAATCTTCATAGCGACCAAACGCATTCAGGTTAATTTACGGACTGCGAAGTTATACGTAACATATTAAGGCTTTACGCCTATTTGTTCTTACTGCTTTTCTCTCTTCTATCTCATCACCTTCTATCTACCGTGAATGATCCAAACAATGCTGACTTATATTGCTTTTGCACGAATCACGTGAGCAAAAATGAAGAGCTAAAGGAGCAGGTGAAGGTGTTAAGCGACGAAGTAAAGGAACCAAGGGCACGCTACAAAGTATCGTCCGTTCCAAAAGGAAGTCTGCTACAAGCATTAAGTGTCTGCGCAGAGGTGATGGCTTGCGTGCTAAAACAAAATACATGCCTCAGCCTTGATGCCAGAAGCTTCACATACATCGTAAGTCCGTCTCTTCAGCCAAATCTACGGTAAGGCCAGTTAATTATTTTTATTAGGGTGTTGGATACTAATTATTTATCTATCAGGGAACATTCGTATTCAGATACAGATTCAGATGGTCCAAGCACAGCCAGTACTGCACCCACCAGTGGATATTGTAGAAACGAGAACATAAGCGGTCTCCAACGCGAAATATGAATACTGTTCTTTGGTTTGTATACAGCTTTAAGTCATGAACCAAAAATACTTAAAAGCAACCACACAAACGTGAATGCAAAATCCATAATAACTGGCAGATCAATGGCGAGGAAGCAGATATACATTAAACGGCATGTTCAGACGCATCTTATCGCATTTCGGATCATGGGCCAAGACATGCGTTGTAATCGCATCCTTAGGGTCTCCGCCAAATCCTGTCCCAAAAGGCACTAGTTGTCTGTATTGACGAATACCGAACAAGCAAAGTGTGCAATATATGCGACAATGAGACGGTCGAAGTTCGTCAGGTCGGGCAGAGGTGTAGACACAAGTTCGTATACATGGTCTTCAGTATGTGTTCATCTGACGCTCATGAAATTGATAGAAAAAAATACCTACGACTTGCAACTGATAAACGAAGAAGACAACATTGCGTGGACAATGAGAATAATGTGCTCTGCTATTCTTCAGTATGTCCCGCAAGAACAACTTACGGTACTATCAACTTAGCCTGGAATTGTATCATGTACTAACTTGACGATAGGTTTGCAATCGTGGCAGTCAATATTGTATCCGGTACGGATGTGCCAACATTGCCTTTCGGATACCAATGGAGAACGCCAACTTGTAGGTTCTCAATATATTATAGAATGTCTTCTCATAGTCCCAACAGGTGCGGAATCGAGACGTGAATGCTGGAAAAAACATGCGATGAATACTGGAGGCGTACATTCGATCTGGATGTAACATTGACTCTCGTCCAGCAGCGCTTCAGA
>JNDT01001192.1:0-26948 GCA_000697055.1 Saksenaea vasiformis B4078
AATGCATTCTGAATTTCGGGCCATTTTGGGTTACATGTCATGGTGATAAAGAGGTCAGGCTTTCCTAGCACACTGACAATATTCATAGCATCCTGGTATTGTTGATGCATATATCGCGCTCCAGCGGTAAATGATGAAGGCAGTACAACCCTTCGGCCAGTTTGCATTGGATCTACATCTCTATTAGAGATAGCATCTGCTGCTCCTGAATACAGATCAGCTCGCAGCTCATCTTGGTGTGTACGAATATATCCAGTCAATCAGAGTTGGCAATTGCAAACCAAGCTAATTTTATATCGATAATAAAGACAATTATTAAGGCACAATGCAATAAGAAGTGATATATTCACGATAGAAGTAAACCAATGATGTGGATGCAGAAAATCTGCATCAAAGTTCAATGCGTTGAGCTTTGACGCGTTTCGTCTCCTAATTTTTTGTCGTATTTGACGTATTCCGTCTCCATCGCATTATGGCGCATATAGCACTTTGACTTATTTTGACGCTTTTTGCTGTTGTCTCATTTTGGATCATGTGTTAAGGCATCCGTCGCAATGAGTCACAATGCGACAAAACCGGATCACAGTGACATGAAGCATTTTACTGTCCCTTCTCCAGATCACGGAGGCGGCTGTGATTACCGCAAAAAATCGTCCTATACAAACTTCATCTATGAACACCGAAATTGATACTACCAAGGATAGACGCTTTGCAATTTGAATCGTAGCGAAAAGAAATAGATGACAAAGTCATGCTATGTCATACAACGCGACGCTATTTAAATAAAAGGTACTCCGCAGCGCTTTTTCCGCCAGCTAATAAAAAAGGGGTGCTGAGCAAGAAATGCTCTTGAACACAGCTAGAACGTAGGCAATGTCCAACAACGCAGCAGCGGGAGCGCAGCAACTCTCCCAGCGCAAATACCACAAGAACGAATCTTCAACTTACTGGCTTCCCAGTGACGAGCAAGAACATGATCGTCTTAACAAGGTAGATACGATAACTGCTTATTCCAAGAAGTGAACACCTTTTTCTCTTCATAGGTACATGAAACTTTAAAAGAACTGTGTGGTGGGTAAGTTTTTCTTGCTGCTCAAAGAGGATTGTGTTATTTATGCGGTACGTTCAGGATCGTTATGTCGAAAGTCCCTGGATTGGTTCCACTTTCTCAAGGTGCCAAAGTACTTGACGTTGGTTGTGGAACAGGCGCTTGGATCAAGGTGCCTTGTACATCGGGATTAGTTTCTCTCTTTATCATATGTTATCATAACAGGATATGGCCCAAGCATATTCTAATTCCACTTTTGTGGGCATAGATGTTGCAGATAATGTAAAAGACAAACCTGCGTCAGACAATATTCAGTTTCGCTACGGTGACATCCTGAAAGATTTGGAGTTTGAAGACAACACCTTTGGCATGGTCAATATGCGCCTCCTGATGCTTGCTTTTCGCGCGGAAGAATGGCCCAAGGCAATCAAGCAGGTCTCACGCGTGATCAAGCCTGGAGGAGTCCTTCAGATGTTCGAACCTTTCTACAAGGTAATAATCGAACAGAAAGTTGATTTGCTAACACTGCTTAGATGAGTGGGAGCGAGATTGTGATAAAAGCGATCCAGTCAAGTAAGTGTTAACTGGCTTCCTTCGAAATCCTTCACTAAACATGCGTTCGCATTGGTGGATGTTTGCAACGCACGGGGTCAGGATCTTTTCATTGCTGACAAGCTTGGAGGACTCTTGTCGGAAGCTGGAGCAACGGTTGTTCAGACGGAAGATCTTGTGGTCAACTTATGTAGGTCCCTGATTACGTTCTTTTCAGTTGCTAATTCTGCATGAAAAGCATCAAAGACACGCATTGCAGAACTATTAACTGAGATGTGGGTAAACGAGTACAAAACTATGCTACCTGTAAGTGGACCCCTGTTGGGCGTCCGTACTGAAGAAGAAGCGCGCCAGTTCTTAGAAGAACTGACCATTGGGTATAAAACTTCTGATGCCTACAGCTGTAATAGACTATTCCTAGCCCAGAAACATTAATTGCTGGATTTTGAATACCCATTTGCGTCTATTCGAAGATATTTGACGTTACTTCCAGATAAACTCTGCTTCTTGGAGCACGTATTTTTACGTTTATCCGATGCTGTGATTTTCATATCATACTCTTCCATGTTACGTTTATGTCATTGATAGCTTCCCATTATCTAACGCAGAGGATGTGTCAGAGACAGGGATTCATTGTCTCGTGCAAATGACGTGATAAAGATAGGACTCGATTATCTGGTGTTCGAGATAGGATACCATTGTCTCGTGCAAACGATCAATCTGATCGGATTTTTTTATTTCATGCAAAGAATGTGTGAAAGGTACGGTGTTCTTTATCTCATACAAAAGGCGTGTCGATGATAAGGTACCATCGTCTCATGCAAAGGATGAATCAGTGATCGGGTTCTTTTGATTCATAAAAACGGTATGTCAGAAACAGGATTCCGTGGTCTCATGCAAAAGTGGGTGAAGACAGGTTCCTTTATCTCACACAAAAAGGATGCCTCAGATAACGGAAAGTGATGCATATTTAAAGCGAGCACTTCTTTTTCCTTTTTCTTTTCTTCCTCTTTGGCTCTGTTAGTACAAACATCCCCGGTACGGATGCCGACCTTTTATTACATATCCAGGATCACTCATTTTTTGTACGCCGTTTAGGCTGCATGACCGCTGTCCCGAACCATCTTGGCCGTGTTGGTGCTTTATGCCCACACTCAAAGTACGTGAACGTCGTCACACACGCACACTCAGTATATTGTCCACATCTTTCCAAAAGCTAGTGTCGTAGTGAGGAAAAAGTTTACAACATAATTGCGCACATAAAGACCAAGTCGTAGCGACGAAATTTCCTGGGATTTTATAGTTTGTTGGCTTGCATAATTCGTAAAGCATTTTCAATCACAACCATTATGAGCCAAAAGTCTGAACTTCTTTCTCAACTGGTATCATTACATCAAAAGGCAATACCAAGCGAGCAACCCAAAAATCGCAGGTTGTGAAAATGACGCATATAGCAGTCACCCAGCGCTGACATTTTTTTACTTCTCTTCCACGCGCTTTCGCGGCGTTTCGTAACCGCATCGCTTACCTTTCTCGCGGAACAGCATCTGCAATTCTATTCGCGAGACCGAGGATTGCCGTGCCGAACCGAAACAACGTTTAATGTCACAAATATATAATATGGCTACATGGTCAGAGGACTCTCGAACTTTGCACGACGCGATATGCCAGGCACGGGTATCCAGTTCTCCATCCGTAGCAGACGTCCTCCAGCATCAGTTACAGCTCCATAAACAGAAAATCCTGAATTTAATTGATGATGCACCGAGAAATGAGCAGCACCGGGAAACTCTTCGAGGAGGTAACCCAGCTCCAGGCACAAGAAGCCATGAATCTAATGAGCTTGTATTACAGGAAAGGCGTACATTAACTGCACAACGCGAAATGTCAATCAAGATTTCGTAAAAGAAGTCTTGTTTCTTTCCGATCAGTTGGATATCGATGAATACGTCGCCGCAACGCTTCTAGTTCATGGCATGGAAGGGTCGTCACGCGTCAGCAGCAACACAATTGATACAGCCATTCTGACGTATCATAAAGAAAGAGGATATTTGCTTGCTTGTATTGATACCATACTAAAAACAGCAAAAGATGCGTCTGTTATCGAGAGTGTTCGTATGGTCTGCCGTCAGTTTATGAACGAGATCATGCAGGAACAGGTACCGTTGAACAATACAGTCAATGCACGGATCGGATCCTTTCCTGCAAAGATCCTGCAAACAGCGAAGAGATTAGACACTGTCACAAAGAGCATACGTAGCACAGGCTCGCAGGAAACCGCACAAAGTTCAACTTCTCAGACACCAGCGGAACGAGGCAAGTTAGGCGAGGAAATCACAGCAGTGCGGATAAGGCTACTCAACGACGAGAGGATATCGTTAGTGCAGATCCTCTATCATCTGGCCTCCATGTTTTGGATTGCATCAGATGATATTATTTCCATGACCGAGATACTGGAGACGTCCGACCTGACCGATAGGGCAGCACCTTATCTGCTTCTTGCTCTCATCGCTGCGATATCGCCTGCAAAACATGATGGCGATATCATGGGTAGAGGGTTGATTACAGATGAGAGGTTTTTAAAGACGTATCACGAGAGAATCACGCAGACATTATGGAAGGTGCCTGCTGTTAAATCGGTAGTGGTTATCCAATGGACATTATTCCTCACGTATGCAGCGCAATTTGACCGTACCCTCGCGGACAAAATACCATTGAAAGAGGAGTATATCGAGAAATTGGTTCTCGGTGCAATTTCAGCAGACGCTTTTTCATTCATGAACGATTATCTATTGTACTTTCAACATGAAAACACGGCAATCGATTCAGATCGTGGATTATTCAAAGATTCTAGTATGGAGAATGGCAATCTCGGTGTGGAGGAATTGAAAGTGGACCCGAGCGACTATAGAAAATTCAATGCGGATATCCGAGAGGAATTTCAGACATTTCTTATTTACGAACTGGAGCAGATGGTGGTTGCGTTTATTGAAAACATGTCCAGTATACTACGAAGTCTCAAGTATCGCGAAGAAGATACGAATATTCCTGTGCAAACTCCGTCGTCTACCAAGAACGCCATCGTCAGCTCTTCAGACGCTCCTTCTCGATGCCGCGATTTGGAGATGTTCTTATCACTCTTAGCTAACATATTCCGCAATCGAATCAACGCAGGTGCGAAATTTTGGACAAGAGAGGAAAGTGGATTGTTCACGTTTGTTAAATGGACTACGGACATAAAGGTTGCGGGCACTGTAACGGCATGTTATGATTTTCTCGGATCAGTAGCAACGGGTGACATCTGTGCACAGCACGCGTTCAACTTTTTGGAAAGTGGCACACATAGAACAGACCTAGCATCGAGCAGCTTGATTTCATGGGGCAAGCCTATGGCAGCGCTACATTTCTATGTTCCTATTCTTCGTGAGAAAGATTCGAAAGCGGTGATCCCAGAAATCGAAGAAGAGCTGCTTAGAAAATTCTTCTATCTCATGAAGCAAGTTGTACAGTACTCGCGCGATGCAAGAATAGCCTTATGGGGCGATGTCGTATTGCGTGTGCGCGATGGTGTAGCCGAAGCATTGGTGTCCCGTACTTCGATCAACTTCCGATCAACGATGTACGATGTGCTTGCTGCCTTTTGTAGCCCTTGGGGAGGTGGTGTGCAGGAAGTTGGTAAAGAAATTTCGCACGAGATGTGGGACTTCTTGGAGAACAGCAACTTCTTTATCCCAAGAAAAGAAGAACTACAGGCAGTAGGCTACGACCGAAAAGACGGAACTGCAGGATACGTTTTTCATCGACCGGTGGGCTTTCTCCAGGATCTCGAGATGGAAAGGGCAAGCAGGGTTTATGCGGTTACTCTTTCGGTATTGAACCTTCTTGGTTCAATGATCCATGTCCCTAGTAAAAAAGAGGAACTCGTGTCAGGATTCCGACCAAAGGTACCAAGTATACGCTCGCTGCTTGGAAGAGACACAAGAGTACCGGGTATTACGCCCTATATCTCCATAGTCATCGATGGCGTATTTCTGGAACTCGATAATCAGCGATATCTGTACCCGGCAAGCAAGTGGCAGCTAGCAGATGCATGTCTTAAGGTTCTAGAGAACAGCATTCGATCGTTCGACCTGACTGATTTACAAGATATGGCAGCGCATATGAAGGCGAACACGTTACCAAAATACAGCACCGCCTTGCAACGTGTCAACGACAGAAACACCGGAAATACGACACCTGCGCTACTTGAAGAGGCATTGCTTGCTTATATCGTGCATCCTGGTTACGAAGTTATCACACGTATTCTGTCAGGCACACGCGTTGTTTCAGAGATGTGCAAAATAATCGAGGGAGGATTGAACGAAGTCAATAGCAAAAAGACACCGTACTATACCCACTGCGTCACCCGTTGTCTGCGAATTTTGCATCGGACATTTGAGATGCAGGACGTGTTTTGCAACGTATTTGCACCATTAATCAAGGAGCGAACAAGTGGAAGAGCATCCACCGAGATCGAGCTGGGAAATTTCACTTTTCCTCCAATGCCTCCATTGACACCACTTAGCCAGATATTGTTGTACCGTACAAACGCCATCATGCAAATTGCTCAGTTGGTCAATTGTGAAGATCAGGAAGAAATCTGTTTCTTAAGTACAAAGATACTGCACGCGCTCTCCAAAGAATCCAAACCAGACAAGATTGCCAAGAGCCTTAGTTCGACGGGTGGCTATATTCTCATGGGTGGATTTGGAGCCAAGGTCGCCGCTGTGTTAGCTGCATGCAAAGATGCCTTACCGATCATCTACAGTTTCAGCGAGCGTTTGGAGATCGATCATCCCGAAACAACAACATATGACGATTACGAGTACGACATGAACAATATCCCTTTCTGGTTGGCAGAGAAGACGTTGACTGATACCTACAGCACCAACACGGAATTCCGGCCGCATATGACAAGCTCTGTTCGTTTGGCAATCTTAGATTTGCTACTAGAAAATGCCAGCCAAGAGAAAACTTCACCTTCGTTGGCCGAGTTCCTTCTTGGCTATGCTGATTTGCGATCTGGATCAACTGGCAGAATTCATAACTTGCGTAGTGGTGCTGCGACCTCGACATGTTTACGTACAATCCTCGATCTGCTGCGACAAGGGGTTGACAACGATGAGAATATGATGGATGAGGATGACCGTCCCCTTCCTTTGATTGCAACACATCCTATTCTGGGCGAAAAGTGCTACCAACTGATCTATCGACTTTGCGCCAATGAAGAAGTATCAAGTGCGACGATGCGTTATCTGCGTACTACAGAGAACTTCTTTTATAGTCAATTCAAAGCTATGTCTTCTCGATTGGAACATTATGCTGCCTATGAAACATCGGCTCTTCCAGGCGTTATGGTCTGTGCAGATGGGGCTCACATCAAGACCGACTTCTTTGCCTTGTTGTCCCAACTTCATCAGCGTGCCTGGTTGCTGAAATCGGTGGCATTGGAACTCCATACGACAGCTGGTGCAGGCCACAACTCGGACCTGATTCGCTTATTGGGATTGCTGTACGGATACGAGGAAACTCGAAATGAAGAAAGTGTGGATTTTATGGACACAGAACATGAAGAAACGAACATTTTTTCGTCTACCTCGGCCAACTTTGAGCAGTCGCTTGTAAAGATACTCGAAATTGTCGGTTCTCTGGAATTCAAGTGGATGGACGGTCTGGAGGAGAATTCAAGTGATATTGATCCAGTTTATTTTGCCAACTTCGATCCGCGTGCATTTGAAATCGAAAACGAGCGTGGTTGTGTTGTCTACGATATCCGATCGATTTACAAAGTTTTCCGAGAGGAACAGTATCAGAGAGAAGCGAACAAGACGATCACATCGGATGAAGAATGGTTCGCATTCGAGCAAGAGATGGGCAGGATTCTTCGAAAATTGATGATCGAAAACCACAATAGAGAGATCACACACGGTAAAGCTCATTGCTTACGCGCATGGAAGCAGGTTGTGCAAGTAACCCTGTCGCAATGTTTCGATCTCTTTCCGTTCGAGACACGGGAGCGCATCATCTATGGCCTACTCTCGATGTTGTTACCCAAGTTGCGAAAGACAGAATGTGTAGATAACCATATCCTAGAGGGCCTCAGTGAGGTCATTCTTAGACTACTTAAACGATTGCAGGAAGACAAGATACGCCAAGGCATTTTACGGATTACGCCTATTTCGGATGGCCAATTCGCCACCTCTAGGCTTCCTAATGAAAAGTTGCAGTTGATCTGTCGCGGCATCCTTGATGGTATCCAACAAGAAGGAATGACAGCTGCCGTGCGAGGCGACGCGTATACATCTCTTGTTACATTTCTACAGTACGTCGGTGGCGAGCGGTCGGGATCTGCTGGAAATAATCTACAAAGCGATATCATTGCTTTGATCGTGTCGGATGAAAAAGTGTTGGAGATGCTATGCAATGATGCTTGCGACGGACAAGGTCTTTGGAAATCGACGGCTTACATCGCACTCAATGCACTGTATACATCAGCAAGCAAAGAGAGTAGCGCGACAATTCTTTCTTTCCTGGTGAAAAAGAACTTCTTGCGGTACAGCATCGATATGATTCGAAGAGAAGATGCTGCTTTCCTGAACATACTGGAACAGGAGGGTGGTAAGTCCATACATGTCTTATAGCAAAGGTCTGGCATTGACACTTTTTTACAGGTTCATTACATCCTTTGTATATTTACGAGGCGAAAATGTCTCTGTTCCTGCGTCTTGCACTTCAAAAGGAAGGCGCACGGCTTCTGATCGAAAACCGCATACTCGATGTTCTCAGCCACTGTCAATTCATGAACGCTCGCCCAGAGACTGAATCGTTAAGTCTAGGTTGGTGGCCTAGTTGCAAAAAGAAAGTCAATTTTGCTTATGATTTTCTTAGATACCAATCCTTGCCAACTTTACGAGCAAATGTTGATGCCAGCATTCAAGCTGATTGTTGCTTTACTCTGCAGTATTGGAAGCATCGACACTGTCATGCTAGAAAAGGTAGGAATAAATGCTGCTTGGCGACATGCACTCATTTTGAGGAACGATAATTAGTTGGAGGCGTGGGCGAAGAAACAGCAACAAGCATTAATTTACATTTTACGCGATGAACAACAACCAGCAACTTTATCATCACTCACTCAGCTCAAACTTGTCACTTCTATCCTTTACCATATGAGCTGTCGACCGGGTTTCTTCGACGATTTGGTACGTCTTACTCGAGTTTTCCATCCTAATGATTAACCAATTCATTCTTAGGTGAGCCGAAATTTGAACCACTTGCATACTGCCATGCTTCATCTGAACTCAAAATACCTTGTTCTTGAAAACCGATCCTCTGACAGCGTCATGCCAGCGACGGACGACGAAAAGATGTTATCTCAAGAATGCGTGTTTGGTAACGAAATCGGAAGCGCTAGATTATCTTGTTCTAACCACTGAATATAGCGAAGGGACAACTTTCAACAGCACTTGCTATTAAAGCAGATGAACTTATAATATCCATACAAAAGAATGTGGTCGCCTATGCAAGAAATGCAACCTTCATGTCTGGCCAACGAGGTAAGTTTGATGCTACAACGTAATGAACACCGACTGATAAATACGAATAGTGGTCTTTGAAGCACCACGCGCTTAATATTAATCTGGACAATCCATGATGCGTGAAGTTGGGAGATCTCTATTTTTTTTTTTCTATTCTGGAAGACTGTAAAGATAATAAAGCTGCGAGCCGCACTACATTAAAATGTTGCATATACATCTCAAAAAGTTATCACACGGATATGCAAGATTCCGATGCACGCATTAAATAGATTACGTTGATCGACTGTCTCTCTCGACCCTTTTCTTTTCTTTTGCATAATGAAACCGAATGCTGATCCGTTCCGCCTTCTTAAACCATGTATCCTCCTAACTTTCCAAGATTTCCGACAATGAAAAGCGTAGCGAAATAGTAAACAAAAACATTGACCATGATTTATTGAAACCAGCGAGTTGTGAAGCTATTCAAAATATGACATTTTTAAGCAGAGGCAGACTTCTGCATGGAAGAAGTGCGGCGTCTCTCAATCTTAGCCTGCTTGGACTCCTTGACACGCTTAGCAAGCAACTGCTTGTACTCAGCCTCGGCCTCACGGGAGGCTTCGATTCTTCTGCGCTTAATGGCGTTTCTATGTCTTCTGCGCTGAAGAGTGGCGGGAGTGACCAAACGTTGGATCTTGGGAGCCTTGGTGAAAGCCTTCTTCTCGGGGTTCTTGGGCTGGATCTCGCGACGGATGACATACTTACGGACATCATCTTGCTTGGTCAAGTTCTACAAGGTCTATTGTTAATTTCCAATATTTCTCTTCTGATATGATAGGACGTACGAAGAACTTGCGGATCTTGGTGGCACGCTTGGGACCGAGACGCTTGGGCACGGTGGTATCGGTCAAGCCGGGAATATCTTGCTCACCCTGCTTGACGACAACAAGCGACAAGACGGAGAGATCCGAGGAGACGATACAACCACGGACGGACTTTCTCTTGCGCTCACCAGTGCGGCGGGGACGGTAGCAAGAGTGACCCTTGCTCAACAAAAGGCGAACACGGTGGGGCAAAAGGACACCCTGCTTCATGGGGAAACCCTGCTTGTCGTTACCACCAGAGATGCGGAAGACGTAGCCCTTGAATTCTTCACCAAGGGAGTCACCGGGAACCTCTTGGCTCATGCGCTTGTCATAGAAAGCACGACTATGTGACAGACATGAGAAAAAAAAAGAATCTTTCTCCGTGTTTGTCTCTCTCGGTATATAGATAATAACTCACAGACGGCGTTCATCGTCAATTTCGATCAACTTTTGGCAACCAGTTGCTGGATTCGCAATGTTCAGCTATAAAGAGGTATTGCGTCAGTCAAATCGGTATTGTAGAAAGTTGAGAATCGAGGAAGAAAAATGGTGATGTATTTGGGCTGTTGTGTAAAAATGGCGATGGAGCATGTACGTTTCCATAGTGCTGACAGAACTTTTTCATTGTTGCATCCATTTTTAATCTGAGAGTCGTTCATTCCATGCTGATCGCTTTTTTTCTTGGTAAATTCTTTTTCTCCATCCATCCATCTTTCCGTGTACAGATAACATATTCATGGAATAATGTGGATACGCTACCTTCATGTTGGACGCGCTGTGAGAAAGAAGGAAGGCACTAGGCAGCCAAGTGCCCGTATTCACTTATTCCGGAAAGCGGGGATTCAATATCAATGGCCGGCTTGAACAACATGGTTTCGGGCATCTTTCGCACACCAGACGTGATTACCCCGTAGACATTAGCAGGTCTTACTACATAAAGTGTCCTATATTTATGGTCCGATAGTAACTGTATTATACCAGAAACTTGAGCGCATTATGTCGTTTTGCAATATACATTGTTATTGTTATTGTTATTGTTATTGTATCGTCATGATCTAATCAATGTTATTCTTACGCGACGATGACTAGAACTTATGTAATGGTTCAATAACAGGCCCATTATGGCTTTTCAGTACCTAGCTATCTTGTTATCCTTGGATTTAGATGCCGCAGACAGATATTCTGGACCGTAACTGTAGATAGACGAAACCAATGAGATCATCAAGGAACATTGTGCCGCAATAAAGACGGCACGACTCCTCTTACCCCTAGCTATCATTTACGCTCCCGTTCCGCTGATTAGGTATCAGTACTCCTGTTAGCTCAAAGTTATGTTATTGTCGTTGTTCAGTGAAAGCACATGGTTGATCTCATCACGTTTGCCGATTCTAAGCAAGCGATGGCGGTTGAAAGATGAAGTTGGAAACTATTTCATTCGGATCCCACTATATAGAACTTAGTACTATAAAAGCTTTTCTTATGTTTTACCATGATCTTTACTTGTAAAATGGAGAAGAGACTCCGTTAAGCTAGATTAGGATTATTGATGTCTACTTTGCTGCACCCTTATTCAGCTCATACCATTTGATGTATTAGTTCCAAGAAGGCTATGTAGGAAATTGTGATGTGCCGAAGCGAAAGGCGTGCCGGATTGAAAAGATCAGCATGTTGATACCGAGATATACCACGGGAAACTGCGTTGTAGTTCTTAACAATTTCCTACCACAGATAGGTACAGAAGTATATCGTCTTGATGCGAGATCAAGCGACGCAAGATTGAATTCACTTGAATTGTAATCTTACGTCCTGCTGCATGGATCCTAGTGCTGAACCAAACTGAAAAATGTTTTGTAAAATTTTCCATGACGAAGGCAACTCTCTTTCCAAAAATTCTGTGAAACCGCATGTAAACTTGCAGTTAAGACTTCCAACAAAATTTATTGAATCCCCCTAGGCTGTTAGTCTCAGAGAGCATTTTCTCGTAAGTACCCTTTGTGTTGATCACAACATTGATGCTTTAGTTTTCTGTAAATCTGTACAGTAGAGCTGGACTTCTCAGAACGAGCTTCCACTATCGGACTACATAGGCGGACGTAATAGATAAAGCCCTCGCTTGGACGCCAGGGACTATACAAGGACGCGGACACTTTTTTGAGTCGAATGCAATTTTATTAATGCTTTTTCTTTTCGCAACAAATGAAGCACTCCATGCACGTATTTTTTTATTGTAATGCTTGCTCACGTCTTGGTTTTTTTTTTCTCATTTTGATTCTTAAATATGGATAGGGATGATCATGACATCTTAATTCTTGTAATTACCATGAGGTGTAAACTCAATCGAGATATTGTTTGGTACAGACAAAAACTCCTTCAGTTGTTGCCTACAACAATTACTCGTTTAATACATGATATCAAAAAGAAAAGTCTGATGTATGCTTACCCAATCGTTTCAATAGCTTCCTTGTTCTGGGCATTTCGAATCCACAGGGCCACTCTGAAGAATACCTTTCTTACAGACACAACCGCACCACACATCTCATTTTCATGCGAGAATTGTTCACCGATCATTGCCAACAGCTTTTGTTTTGCGTCAGTGGATGTCCATTGAATTGGTTAGACGTGCTTACAAGATACAGCCAGTAGTCGTTAATAGCTTCGCCTGTTCTGTTTCTTGGGAACTGAATGCTAAACTTTCCACCTTCCGAATTAGCTGGGTCTTCCCATTCTGGTCGTATTCCCTTTTTAAACACATGATAGTTGGAACTGGTATCAAGATGGTTGACCTTGACAATGTTGTTGTACACGCTAAGTATACCATGAGCACGATTCCATAAGTTCCTCCATTTCCCTTGCCACTACTTACCCCCAGAAGTCTTCTACCGTATCGACCGTGACAATCTCCTTAAGATTCTGCGACCACGATTGTGAATTGGCCTTTTTTCCAGGGTTGTCAAACCATAATGTCCATTGATTGTGCAGAGGGTGCTTGACGTTGTAGTTGATACGATCGTGGAATACAGTGATTTCCTCGCTCTGCTCCTCTACAGTTGCAGTTGCCACGGTCTTGCCTTCTTCCTGGGGTCGTTCAAGATCGGTCATATTCACAAGAAACCGCGAAATAAGGAACGCGGCTTTTTTTTTTTTTTGCAAAAAAGGGACCACACCTGACGTCAGAAGAAGCTCAGCCGCTGATTGGCCCACAAAAACCACCCGACAAGCACTACTCACAAGGCATCGGCAGCTCTCTTCGGCAAGCCAACAAAGAAACCAAATAAACGCGGACCTTTTAAAGGGAGTAAGACGACAACCTGTTAACCGCTGTACCGCTATAATGGGTTTGAGATGGTGCTAAGCGGTTTTCTGTGCCTGACCACCATGCTATTGGCTGCCCTTGCTGCAGACTTGGAAGACCCTCTGGATATTATACAACGGAAATGATCAATTGTGATTATAAGATAGCCTTCTTAGCAACAATCCATTGATAATCGTCCGACCACCCCGTGAGTCCTATGTGTTCGTATATGTGTTTGCATCGTATGGGAGACTCTTTCGTGATTTATGACATACTAAATCGTGATTTATGACATACTAAAGCGAGTTGTAATTACTTGCTTACCGATATAAAAAAAATCGATTTCCTTACACTTTTTTGCTAGCCATGATTAGTGTGCAATGAATGCTTTGTGATTGTTTCTTTTCGAAAAAAATAAAAAGAAAAAGAACTCGTCTTGGTTGCGAACGCTTGATCTTGTGCCACGCAGCAGAGAAAAAAGTGCTTCATTTTTAGATCTGGTTATCGTGAACAAGCGCAAAATGACAACTTGCAAAGTTTAGCGTACGCTGTATGTTATCCTTGGGAGACATGGGGTAGTGAGAGCTGGTGCGTCTAGCAACAGGTCAGTAGCATACGGCGTCAGAATTTACATGATTAAGGAAGCAAGCGATAGCTTCACCTCAACTGGCAGATACTTGCGAAAAATAGGTAGAAGCGAGCAATGACTTTCGCTAAATAGGGTCCGCGACAGAGGATATAATTCCTAGGAAGGTGTAGATCTGGGAATAGACAAACGTGTGGTTTGTATGCTTAAGCAAACGCTCTGTAGATTATCTGTATTCAGCTATCATTTTGCGATCTATACGACGCATGGAAGCATCGTTTTCAAGGTGTAATGTCAATGGTGACCGAGGCCGCTTCGTAAAAGTCGCGCAGGACGGGCTTCACTGGACCAGTATGTTATTCCTGGCAGCCTTATCGACATATAATATCTTGTAAAGCGGCATGGATATATCAAACGGTGTCATGTATCAGCGTCAATTTATCTTCCGAAATGACAGATGTCCTGTAACCAAAGTAATACAAAATGAGAAATTGCTATGAGTAGCAAGCACTCTTTTTGTCACGTCAAATCGCTACGAGTAGGCGACTCCTTCTGCCTCATCATGGGGCTACGTCTTTTAGAAACATTTGCTAGTGAGTAGATAAATGATGCCAAACTTGCTTCGAAGTTGCTCCAATATAAGCCAGTTTGCGCAACACGCAACTATACTCCCCTATGGAGAAATTGATCAAGCGTGAAATCCTACAAATACTATATAACCCTGGGAATGTCTACGCGTGATGGATAGTAGGATTGACGTAAAATTGTTTCGACAAGGAATCTCACAGATTCTCAGCAAACTGCAGGTGCCTAAAACTTGTACTCAGCAGAGAGAACAACAAGGTGCAATGTACTCATTAAAAACGAGACAGAATCTTAGTATTTGGTGTGTCAAGTAAAGCAGTCTCCTAAATAACTAATATTCAACCTAAATTATCAATAAGCTTTAGGGCGTATTCCTCTTTCTTTAGTTCATAACTCAGCGGCGAAAACAGATAGCTGCATGAATCATTAAATGTTTCGGCTACTAACCCAAACATCATATGAACAAGTTTAGTCATTCGATAAAGGCGCGTTTGAGACACGAGAAGGTAACACAATTCCACATAAGGAATTGATCCAGATATGAACGAACTACTAACTAAAATCTCTTCACAGTAGAACGACAGCGTATTGCACATAGAAGAAACAAACGATTTTGTCTTCTTTAACGTTTTACTATATCGATCACAGTTTGACATCGATAGGTACACGTAATGGGGCACATAAATGAAGGATCAAATTGATTAGGTTCACCTGTGCAGATGAAGAGCATATCAATCCATAATCAAAGATGCTCTCTTCTGGATTAACTTTGCGACACCTGCTATTATGTGTTGCAGTGCATACTACATACTCGGTGCAGAGTGTTATGAAAGGACATATGCATCTTTTGCAACAGAAATAGCAGTTTCGCCGGTAAAATGGAGGCATGTGCACTGCAAATTGCGAATCATGCAAAGCATGGGTCCGGACCAACGAACCGGCGGGCTTTGAAATGTTAGGGTTCAAGCAGGAATCAGAGCTTCTTCTTCTCCCATCGTATAAGCCTACACAAGAAGATCCACTTTTTATTGTGTCAACTTGTACGTATCGTGAGTGATATAGGTGGATTAGGACGGATTATTAGATGGATGTTTGAATAAGCGAACGGAAGCGTTAAACTTTGGCTTTTTCTTTCCTTGGGATGCAGAAACAATGGCGTCTCACAAGATTGTAAAGATTGCTGGAGCAAAGCCTACTGATGAATTTGAGTTGAGCATTGCCCAAGCCCTTGTTGATTTGGAAAATAATGTTCCCGAGTTGAAGAAGGAGCTCAAGCCCCTCTCCATTACTAGTGCCAAGGAGGTAGACAAAGGCGAATGGTCTGCGTTCGACATGCTCATGGGCAAGCAACTAGGTTGATGTACGGGGTGGCAAGAAAGCCATTGTCATTTTTGTGCCTGTTCCTCAGCTGAAGGCTTTCCATAAGATTCAGCAGAGGTAGAGTGTACAGCTATATGTTTCCAGTTCACTCATGGGATATATGCAGACTTACGCGCGAGCTGGAGAAGAAATTTTCTGATCGCCATGTTGTTTTCGTTGCTCAGCGCCGTATCTTGCCTAAGCCTGGTCGTCGCTCGATCTCCAAGCAACCTCGCCCCAGATCTCGCACTTTGACTGCTGTTCACGATGCTATCTTGGAGGATCTTGCATTCCCCTCGGAGATCGTTGGCAAGAGAACTCGTGTCAAGGTGGATGGATCAAAGACAATCAAAGTGTAAGTAAATTGCTATGACATCAAAATGACAAGAAAGACTAAATGCTTTGCCTCTCTAGGTTCCTTGATGTCAAGGATGCTACTGCTTTGGAGTACAAGCTTGATACTTTCTCTGCTGTTTATAAGAAACTCACTGGCAAGGATGTGAACTTCGAGTTCCCACCAAACGCTGAGCTTTTCTAAATTAAAACAAACTTGAATTGCATGAATGTTCTTGTGTATGATATCGGCGAATGACCTCGTACATTTCGTGCAACCAACTGAAAGAATTTTACAAGATGAAGGGCAGATTTGTTTGCAGGAAACATGCCGAGATAAACCAACATAAGCGCGCGAAAATAACTGTACCCCTTAGATCCACATGGGAATTATGCTCTGCACGTTAGGCATACTCTATGCGTGAGCTACTCGTTCTAATAGCGAGAAATCTGTCATTGTGGAAAGGCTTCTGTACCATTCTTTTTGGCTCGGCAGACCTGATGACTAACCACACATTAATGAAATGTTTTGGATACATGAACCTCAAACAAACGTTAATATTTTCATTTCTTTTTCAAGTCTGAAGACCGATGAAGAGATTAGGATGCATAAGGCTTTGAAACGGTATTCGAGGAAGGAAGATGGTATCCATAGGTGGCGGTAAAGTAGCATTTTCAGTAATGTATGAGGATACATTTTTAAGGTTTGCCCGAAAGAACTATCTCTGTTCGTATCCTACAAATTGGTGATCTCAAATCGACTTGCTTAGCAAATGTATCACATGTTTTTCTATTGACAGAATCTGATCCGTGTTACTTTTCGGAGTCCATAAATATATGGTAACATGGAAAAAAAAAGTAAACTGAGCACTTTTCCTTCTTCTTTTTCTTCTCCTCACCTTTTCCTGTTTGCATGTGCTTACAATGACGGTGAACTTTGTTTTGCCTCCTTTACTATCATTTTCTTCAATCAAAATGATAGAGATGCAAGCAAAAAAGATTATAAACGACATCCAAAAGGAAGACGAAGATGAAAGGAGTTCAACGGCTTTCATCAGATATAATGGCCCAGAATCGTTTAAAGGACGTAAACAAACCAGAGTATCAAAGGCTTGTTTCAAATGCAGAAAGAGCAAGAGCAAGTGCGATGGGAATGTCCGCTGTTCCAATTGTATTAGAAAGGATGAGGTTTGCGAATACAATGGTGGACCACCTGTAATCGACGCATCTTCGTCAAATGATACGACGCAACCTTTCCATGCACAGCAAGACGACGATACTAACCAACTTGAAGATATGACTGCTCCTTTCATTTCTTCAGAGGGCCCCTTCCGATCACCAACAGTAGACGAGTGTGGCCACTTTTCAGGCGAGACGTCATATCGCGCGCAGCAATATCGCGGTCCTGCAATCGTACCTTTCCCAACAATAACATGTATGAGACCGCCTAGCCTGACACAAGCACATCAATTTGAACTTGTTAATATTTACTACCAACACATCAACCCATTTTATCTCGTCGTCACGAAGAAAGTAATTGATGAACAACTTTTAAGACATCAATGTGGAAAAGCGATCTATTTATCTCCTCTTTTTTTTTATGCGTTATTTGCGAGAGCTGCTGCTTTGAAGGGCGATACCGAAACTGAGCAAGCATGTATAACTTATGCTCTCCATTTGCGAAACGCCTACTGTGATTTTCCCCGCGTTAGTACCGTCCTCGCCTTGATTATGTTGGCAAACCACATGGAACACAAGAAATCCCAGCAGGATATGACAAGGATCTGGCTCATTTCGGGCGAAGCGCTCCGAATGGTCACCGATCTGGGGCTACACAGGCTTTGTGATACAGATGAAACGGATTTCGCTGCACAGCTACGAATACGAACCTTTTGGTTAGCCTTTATTATGGATCGAACTCTAAGTTTGGCATATGGTCGACCTCATGCTCTTGCAGAGCAAGATATGTGAGTGTGTTTGCTTTCTTTTTTTGGTTGTGCTTTGTGTTATTTATCGATTTTGCTTTGATATTTTGTAGCGAGGTTCCTCCCCCGCAGGTGTTGCCCGGGGATGACTCATACACGCAGTGCTGGTTAGCGAGCCTCCACTTTACTATCGTGATGAGCAAAGTCGCTGGACGTATCACCAAATCATTTTATCCATCTCGAAGCAAATCAAAAGGCCCTATTCAGGTAAACGGGTTAGCACCATTTCATTGGTAAACTGAAACGATGGAATTGCAGAAGCAAAATATGCTTTTGCCAAGCATCGATTCATGGATTATCTCCGCGAGGAAAGAGCAAATGAAGCTGCCAAACCTAGATGGCCAAGGCGAGAAATTGGAACATTTGCATGACCTTTATTTTTACAGTAATCTGATTCTACTTCATCAACCGCATATGGACGCGGACACTAGTGCGAGCGACGCAAACATACGACAATCGCGCGATATCTGCTGGAAAGCTGCCACGATCATTGTCCACATGCTGAGTACTATGCCCAATGACAAACTGGTATACCTATCAATGTCACCTGTAACCTTATATGCTTTCGTCGCGGCTATGCGTATCCATCTCTCCCTTGCTGCCGGTTCTCATAAAACGTCTGAATTAGCAAAACGCATGTTTACCAAGGGTCGTGACGCGATGAAACGATTACCACAATGTCATGGTGACTCGATGTTCAAAGAAGCGCTGGACGAACTTAATGATATCTTTAACGACAGAATCACAGATAGCCCAACCCCATCCCAACCAGAAGCTAATCATCAACAAACCTCACCACCTGCTCACGGCTCGACCGCTACTACAAATCAGTCTCAACGCACGCAACCAGCACAACCCGCAAAAATCGCCAGAGAACCAAAGTTTCAAATGTGGACAGGGACTTCCAAGAGAGTTCGGGACAACGGTCAGCAAGATGCACAAGGTAAACAGAAGAGACCCCACACAACGCAAGCAGCCTCCGACAGCTGTTTCATTACAGAGAATCCATCTGCTATAAATCATCCTACGGAGGATCTTCCTAGTGCGAGCCTTCCTCATACTGAAAATATTCCCACAGAGGGTCATCTGATCGACATGTATCAACAATCGTCCATACCACCGACGATAACCGCAGTTTTAGCTAACGTATGGCCAACCAGTGCTCCCACAATGGACTTGCCATTGCAACAGCTGGAAATGAATGGACATAATAGTGATACGCAAGTCACTGTAGAATTCCCTCTTGATCACTGGTCTGGTTCAGAGTTTTTTCCATATATGACATACACGTCCCCTCCAGCACCACCGTCACCTTCATCAAATCAATCACCTCTGTCAAACCAATCATCTCAAGCACAGACATCGCCTTCATCATACCATTCATCCTATCTGGCACTGCCGTTATCATATTCTCTGTCCTCATTATACTCAGCGTCTCCACCCTATCCAGCACACTCGTCATATCTACTGCCGTCGACATACGCGCCGCCATCTTCATCCTATGCACCCCCTTCGTCACCACGTTCATCATGACATAAAGCTATCATTTCTTCCTCGTAATCTTGTATTTTTTATTATCCTTCTGCATATTTTTAGGTTTCTTAAAAAAGCCAAATGTCATGATAGACATTTAATGCAAGGGGATGCTTGACCACCTTGTCTGTATCGATAGAAGGTCCGAACACTCGGTTCTTCTCGCCGTTCACATCTCATACATTGTCCGATGAAGTTTATTACACAACGTCCTACGTTCAAACCGGGTTTATATAATGCCTTACCATTAAAAGCTATTGACGATGTGATCTCATCTCTACAATGCTTTATTGTAGTCATTCCGACATTTCAACGCTATTTGTGCCATGTGAATAGAACCTTATGCATGTACTACACGGAACAGGCTGTATTTCAGCTGCAAAAATTGATTAATTTGTGTTTAAGTACAAATACACAAGAGAGTGAGTTTTATATTCGTATCTTTGATAAATGAGGCTCAGCGGACGCAAAGCGTTCAGCAACAACAGGGGAAGTACGTCCATTTTTCGTTTTCATTCAAGAACCAGTGGCGTAATGCTACAAACTCTAACTATCTCATATGCATGGATGATGTATGTCATGCATGCTGCTGAGAGTAGGTTATGCCCCGTGTAGTTGGACTATAACATACGTTTCCTAAAGATCGGGGCATACTCGTGGCTGGTGAGGTGGAACCTGAAACAGTTAAGGAACAGCTCCTTTCCGCGCATCCCTTGTTTGGTACTTTTTTTTTAAAAAAAAAAAAAAGAAACCGAAAGGGCATAGCTTAGGACAAAGCGCTGTATATGCGTGTCAGCTACTGCAGCAACTGACAAACAGGGTGCATGAATATGGAAGTTACGCACGGCTCCCGGGTATAATTATAACCACAGGTCAAGAGCTGAGATGCTCAGTAACACAGCATTTCGGGTGTGAAAATGTCAGAAAGGTATGTACTTCAAAGTAACAAATTGCAGCACGTACGGAGAACAAACAAATACGATGGTGCAGTTTCGGCAGTAAAGTGCAGCAAGAAGAGGCTGGTTACGTGCATTACTGACAAAGAGCAGAATGCAGGGAGTCTCGTGAGTGATTTCACTAACCGTGAACAGTAACCAATTTCTGCAAGGTTTAATTCTTATTTGATCCTTCCGAGCAGCAGTGTTGACATTGTTTGTAGATTAGATAGAGAAGCGTGCGCAGTAAAAATAATGTTGGCAATCAGTAAGGCGCATATTTTACAGGGCCCAGAAAGAGTCCTCCCCCTTTTCTTACGAACCATAACTATGTGTACCATATGATGCATCACCACCGAAAATAACGATTGTGAACCAATACATGCGTTTACTCACTGTAACACGGTTATAGAAAATCAGATCCAACTCTTAAAGTCCAAAGATGGACAGAGGACCATGTTCTACGCGATACAACAACATATGAGCACAAACGGCAGATGTCGGCTTGCTTTCCTTAGTTAACCCTCGTCGTTGCACATAGTTTATCACATTTCTTCCTGACGATAGTAGATCTCAAATACTGGAACGCTCTTTGGAGTCGCGAATTGACTAAAATAGAACATCTGTACACTCTTTCCCGAAATCAATGTCGCACCCCGTCCATTATGAAGTCGCAGGCTGACAAAAATAGAAGTCGTACGTGTGCAAAGACTTTTGCGCTCTATGACAAATCAAATGTCGTATCCACAGACAAAGTTGTCGCACAAGGCTTGGCGGATCCATCCCTATATAAACACGTCAGCTTTGTGAATCCTGCGGTCCACTTCCATCTCTACACTCTTACATTTCAAAATGAGCAATCAGTTTTTTTATGAAGATGGGCAGGGTCATGTTGTTGATGAACGTGGCTGCCCTGAACCTATGGACTATGTTGTTGATGAGGAAGTTTACACTCTGGAAACTGTTAGTTCTCACACGGAATATTTGTGCAATATGTCTCGTCAGCACAACTCGGAATCCGTTGCTACGCTTGTCACCAAGCCAAATAATACAGACATTCGTATGGATGAAGTGGGACCCAAGCGTGTCTATACGACCTACACAGACCAAGACAAAATAAGGTTTTTCAAACTGATGTTTGAGAAGGTTTTGAGTGCATCGGCTGCTGCAAAACAGCTAGGAATACATGTTCGCTCGGCACAAAGATGGGCGCTACAGTACGAAAAAGACCCTGATAGCATCTTTAAAAAGCATAAAGCCGCTGGTCGACCCCGTATCCTTAACGATGAACATAAAAAAGTTATTTTAGAATGCGTTGATGATAACCCATCTATTGTCCTAGAACAGCTGATGGAGCGACTGCTTCAGAAATTTGAAGGACTAAAAGTGTCCAAGGCAACGCTCCATCGTTACGTAAAGAGCGAGTGTAACTTATCTTTGAAAAAGGCTCGGTTTCAGCCTGTAGATCGAAATAGCGAGGCTAAGATCCAAGAGCGCCTTGATTGGGTGCGTAAATGGGATATGACTGACATTGACTTCAGAAGAAACTGTGTCTTTCTTGATGAATCTGCCTTCCATATCAATATGAAGCGCAGCATGGCATGGTCGAAAAAAGGATCTTCTGCGGTGGTGACTGTGCCAAAAACAAGAGCAAAAACGACCACTATCTTGGGTGCAATTTCCACCTGTGGTCTGATTAAATGCAGTTTGAGACTTCCGCAGGCACCATCCAAGAAAAGAAAGCGGGCAGGTCATACTGAAGCTATGAGCAGAGGAACTGTAACTGGCCATTATCTTAGCTTCCTTAAGGCTACAATGGACGAGATGGATAAATTCGGGCACATGAAGGGCCATTATTTGGTAATGGATAATGCTCCTATTCATAAAGCTGAAGATGTCTCTAGGTATATCGAGTCTCGAGGATATCGATGTGCTTATCTACCATCATATTCGCCTGAGCTCAATCCCATTGAGCAGTTTTGGTCGGTTGTAAAAAGCAAAGTTAAGCGCAACAGATTTTTAGAAAATGAAACGTTGATGACTCGTATTAGCGAAGCATCCAATAGCTTAAAGTTGAGTGATTTCGAAGGCTTTGTCTCTCACTCTTACAGATGTTTAGGTAACTGCCGCAAAGGAGAGAAGCTGTGAAGTCCTTTTGCAGTATCTTTAAGCACGTTACCACAGGAAAGTATGCATACGAAAAAGAAAGGAACAGATACTGCTCTCCAGACGCTCCTGTGCGACGCTGATTTCGGAAGAGCGTATCGATGCACTCCATCTACATGTATGCCTTACGCACCTATTCTGGGCTGTAACGGGTAAGGTATATTGGGTTTGCAGACCGTGGTTGACAAAAGTGTTAAAACGACAGACGAATAAAATATAGGGTGGTTAGACAAAAAAAACAAAGCCGAGCCGGCACGAGAGAAAACCATTCTGCGATAAGACCTAGATCCTGCAGCAATTAATATCGTCGGGAGCAAATCATTTAACAAGCATACCATCTAGCGTTCTGGGCTTGTTGGTGCACTCAGCGGACCGTTCACAACATCCTTGGTATGTTTTCCCTCGCTCAGTCGTATGATGATTGGCTGATAATATTTGAGTACGGTAGATAAGATGGCTTTACCGTTACCTAAACATCGCGTCCTGGAGCTGATTCAGGTGGTTGTAATACTGTGGAAAATCGTAGGTTCCCACGACGTTCTAGGCTTATTATAAGTATGTGTTGTTCAGTTGATAACATCTGCAGTCCTGGCCAATAATGAGGATGTGAATATCTAATTTCGATACTCCTTTGGTGGTATAGTGACATCTTGCTGAGTGGTTCGAACGATCCATCTGTCCTGCGAATCTTCCTTGCAGTTAAAGCATATGAATAAATAGTTAGATAAGCTCTTCTTTTACGATTGTCTGTGCACGAGGAGGAAGACAACTTCCCACTCCCGGCTGGGCGGCTAAAAGACGAACCGCTTAAAGCCGAACTGCAGCCAGCGAATTTCTCCGGCGTAGGGCAGGGTTCAACCGTGTCTCCCTCCCACGGTGACAAGTACGGCTCCCACTCCCGGCTGGGCGGCTAAAAGACAAGTAGCTTAAAGCCGAACTGCAGCCAGCGAATTTCTCCGGCGTAGGGCAGGGTTCATGTGTACTTTGCCACCATGTTTTTCAAGCACAGTGTGCATACCAACGACATAAAATCACAACTTACCTCTTTCATGTTCAGGATATGAGTAAGAAAATGCCGTGCATCTGTGTTGGGAAGCAAGGTATGGTAAGATTGGAATGTCGTGTAAAGTTCGTTTAGTACTCTTCAGGATTCATTGAAAATAGTTACATCAGCGACAAATACCCTTTTTCATTGTAAAGAACCCATCAATTGCCCAGCGGCTTCTCACTTTAGACACAGTTTATATAGTGAGTCAAGGCAGTAAAATAATCATAGTATAGTAGAGCACGCAAATGTAAATGAAATTGGATTTACCTATCTTCAAACAAGCTGCACGGCACAGTTGAGCATTTTTAGTGATCATGGCTACGTCATCTTTTTTAATCGCCGATCCTGCTGCGGCGGCATAGCAACGCGCAGGGTCATATCAAGGATCTTTCACCATTGCGATGCTTAGCAAATATCTAAAGGCTGATTGTACCGACAAGATTCGTGATGCTTTAGCTCTTCCAAGTAAATAACAAAGAAGATCGCTACCGTGTACGGTCGGCATAATAATGATTGCCAGGTTTTTGGGACGTCAAAGAGCCCTGTGACTGGACAGCTATTAATTACCTTGGTGACTTATTTGAACACGACCCAGCGCTGACAAAGCGGATAGCCCGTAACCGCTTGTCGAAAGACGTAAAATACTTGAAAAAACTGGTTATACCTGGTACTATTGCTGAGACAATGCTGGATAGCATGGACAAGTTCACGGAGGTATGCTATAGCGTTTTGCTTGATAAAATGGAAGTTCTAACGGTACCTTCTAGACGAAAGCTGGCAAAAATGCCTTGAAGAAATTTTACGAGGAGGCAGGCGCGTTCAAACATAGCGGGATGAAACAGAAATCTGCCAGAGTACGAATATAGACGATATGCCCCATGTAACTCAATGACCTATATAGACAAAAATGAAAGCGTCGATGATGCAAGAAGTAGCGCATGATGAAGAGGAGCGTGTGCAGAAGAAGAGAAGAACTGGAATTGATGCAGATGTATTTAGCAGTGGTGATCGCGCAGCTGCGTTTGGCCGTGATGATGTGATTACCGAGGCTGACCAAAAAAAGCATACCGGCGATATCTGGAAAGACTGGAAGCGCTTCTTGGAAGAAGCTGCCAATAAACTGCATTTACCAGCTTTAAGGTACTGATAGGTTTCTTCTCTGATTTACGATATCTAATAGTGGTCCATCTAGCCCGGAAAGGCATGGCGTTGTGTGGTATGGTCCTGGTTTACGTCGTCGCCCGTCTCTTCCTGAAAACTTGTACGCCCGCATGAAGTATGCAATACCAGCCGTTGTTCAACTATCCATTTCGAGCAGTTTCAAGGAAGCAGTCAAAAGCATTATCCAATCTGTATGTACACTCGCGAAGCAGCCAAAAAATGATTGGTATTGTTAACCTAGTAACTATTAGGACAATCGCCCCAAAATGCTAGAGCTGATTGAAATCTTGCGAACGGCCAAGGGTGACGCTGTTGAAAAGAAATTCTTGATTGAGATGTTCTCACTATTGTAAGTCGTGAACTCGTGATTCCAACTCTTTGTCAGCGAAGGCTAACGTTCTCATGGACTAGTGCGGAGCAAATTTACGATGACTTGGGCGGCACATTGTCCGATTCAGAGACATGCCTGAATGGAAATCTGATGAAGCCTTCGTTACAAATATGCACGCGCATGCTTCGTCGGCAACAATATGACGTTACGTACTTCCCAGGAGAAGTGGAACTGGAGTCAATGACGGAACAATTGAGCAGTCAAGGCTTGCTAGATCACCGTTTTAAGTATAATGCAGACGGTAAAATCCGGATCAACCGTGACAGGATAGAACCTTTGTTGCTGGAAGTCTCGTCAGCATATAAGCAAGCAAGTCAGGACAAGATTGCGTTTGACCACAGCAAAGCAATGTTTGGACTTCTTTCGATCTTAAAAACGATTGCTTGCCGGTACCAGTATGGATCTTTTGAATATTTCCAAGCGATCAAAGTACACTTTATGCACGTCCATGGTAGTATAATCACAATCTTTGGGATTTATAATTGAGTAGGGTGGCTTAATAGGGACCGCGATGAGGCACTGGAGTATGATGACACCAGAGCCAGGCGTTTATATTATGACGAAGGAACAGAAGGCCGAAATACCGATTTCTGTAGGAGACATGGCTGGTAACTTGCTTCCCTATATTCGGCTACACTTGAATCTGACGGTAAGGAAGAGTATTAAGAGCCTAATTTAACGACGTAGATTACTGATGAGATTTTAATAGGCGGTTATAAAGGAGACGTTAGATGCCATTAGCCGACTACGAGAAGATCATCAAAATCGGCTACAGGATGCGATGATAGACGGTGACAATGAACCTTCACTCTCCTTGATCTCAATTGTCAATCCGACTATTGTACGACTGAGCGAGGGAAAACATACCAAGGATGCTGTGAACGGTCCGCTGAGTGCACCAACAAGCCCAGAACGCTAGATGGTATGCTTGTTAAATGATTTGCTCCCGACGATATTAATTGCTGCAGGATCTAGGTCTTATCGCAGAATGGTTTTCTCTCGTGCCGGCTCGGCTTTGTTTTTTTTGTCTAACCACCCTATATTTTATTCGTCTGTCGTTTTAACACTTTTGTCAACCACGGTCTGCAAACCCAATATACCTTACCCGTTACAGCCCAGAATAGGTGCGTAAGGCATACATGTAGATGGAGTGCATCGATACGCTCTTCCGAAATCAGCGTCGCACAGGAGCGTCTGGAGAGCAGTATCTGTTCCTTTCTTTTTCGTATGCATACTTTCCTGTGGTAACGTGCTTAAAGATACTGCAAAAGGACTTCACAGCTTCTCTCCTTTGCGGCAGTTACCTAAACATCTGTAAGAGTGAGAGACAAAGCCTTCGAAATCACTCAACTTTAAGCTATTGGATGCTTCGCTAATACGAGTCATCAACGTTTCATTTTCTAAAAATCTGTTGCGCTTAACTTTGCTTTTTACAACCGACCAAAACTGCTCAATGGGATTGAGCTCAGGCGAATATGATGGTAGATAAGCACATCGATATCCTCGAGACTCGATATACCTAGAGACATCTTCAGCTTTATGAATAGGAGCA
>JNDT01001193.1:0-17800 GCA_000697055.1 Saksenaea vasiformis B4078
AAGGAATCAAAAAAAAAAAAGAAATCCCGCTTTGATATCAAAGCTATGGAGCATACAGCATCGGTCGTCTTGGAAAAAAAGCAGATACCATACGACCCTGTAATTGCCATGCAACTTGAGACTTTCATCGATGAGAAATTGGCGGGAGCAGAAGTCCAACAAAAACGAAAGCTGGAGATTCAAATTCGCGAATTCTTACAGTACGCTTTTTCTGGTTCGCCGGTTACTAGATCTAACAATTACCGTGTAGCAAAGTCATTCACAAGGCATGTTTCATGGCACAAGATAAAGAACAAGTGAAAAAGAGGTTACAGCGGTTGATCGCGCTTGATGCCACAGCTGAAACCCAAGGTCTAAAGAAGCGAAACGATAAAGCACCAACAGTTGCTCTTCTAGGTATATTACTGGAACGTTATTTCCCCCAAAATAACACTTTCTAGACCGTTGTATTAAATCAATCGAGGACGAATTAGGAAATAAGCAATGCAGGTACGTAAGGTCGAATGCATCAGCAGCCTACTCACCCTATTACAGCTTGAAGAAACAAGAACAAGGCATTGTTGATGCATTCGATAGTTTCTTCAAGGATGCTATTGAAGCCAAAGAAGAGCGAACCAAGTTGATGAAAACAGTAATGGATCATGCAATTACGGTTGTAACCACCGAGGTGGCGAAGCTCACCTACAATGATATTGCAAAGCTGCAGCAATCAGTGGAAATATTAAAGCTTGCGACACCGAATAAGGATGAAATCAAGGGTCTGACCCCAGAGCCGGGCCAACTTAAGCGCTCCTTGGAAGATATGCTACGATCTCAGATACAGGATGTGGATCTTACCAAAGAACCAGGTACAAAGGAATTCGAGCGCATTATCAGCGGCCTCCCTCTGGACATTCGATACAAGGTCGATGAAAAGATCACGCCTAAAATTATCAACGTTATATGTACCACGTTGGCAGAAAAAGTGGCAAACATTATGACCATCCGTTCGGAGAGAGCGAAAGAACAAGCGGAAGAAGTAACTACTGCTTCTATCCAAGACGAAGTGCTTCGGCAAACGGACCCATCAAAAGTACAGACACTGGCATTGTCCTTACCAGAGGTAAAGGCGATGCACGGTTCCTTGCAACAATTGGAAGAATTTTTGCGTGACATGACGCAGCAACTGAACGCGATCGGATCCAAAGGTTTCTATGTACCAAAAGAAATTCTCGACCTCGAAAATGCGGTTAAAAACACAACGTCAAAGCTAGATGAATCGCAAAAATTGATTCAGGAGATGCTGGCAGAGGACGATTACAAGTTAACAGGAGACAGTTTTACAGAAAGAATGGAGCGACGTATCAAAAAATCGGCGATCGAGCTTGAGAATTGCAGAATACGATGGCTAGCTAAAGATAAAACACGGAAGAACGACACAGAGAAGATGAAACGGGAAATAGACACTTTGAAGCGAAAACGAGACTGGTTGCCCAAAGATATCAACAGCCACGAAGAGTGGATTGCATCCTTGGAAAAACGGTTAAAGGACACATACGCTTCCTGGAATCCCTCCGTTCAGCCAATGTTGCAGCCAAGTGTGCAACACAGTTTGGATAAATGTCTGGAGGAGATCAAGCAAGTGACACAGTAAGTTAGTCTTTTTGATTATTTTCAGAGGGATTCATTGCTGTTCACTCTAGAAATCATGAGGAAATACTTGCCTTGTTGGCTGACCCGGTAGCAAAATCTGGCGAAATTTCATTACAAAGCTTGTCTCTGCGAGTAAGAGCGAAAGCAACCGCAAAGGACTACTTCCCGGAAGAGATTTTATCACCGCCTGTATATATCGCAGTGGATTCGCTGATACATGACAAAACAGCAAAGAAATTGAGGGTGAGCGATGTTCCTTCAAAGCTGGCTGTTCTGGACAAGGAAACTACACTGCTGGAGCGTCAATAAAAAGGGCGGATGAAGTCTCTATGCGGCAATAGAGCGGATTAATTTTCCTTCTTTTGCACATCGTACATAAGCACTAAACTATGATTGTACATTAAAATAAATATACCCACCGCTCGAATAATAGCGTTGTATAGAGGGAATACCTTCGTTCCAACAGGATTTGCTACAGCTGTATGCACCCAATCAGTACCACCCGTGTTATCATTGGGTAGTCATGACATGACCTCAGATTAATCAAGGATCAGTACCTTCCTTAAAAAGCTGGTTCCATGCAAAATGAACATAAATCAACCATAATAGTCGTACTACAGCCTGAAAGACAGAGAAGAAGAAAAAAAATGATGATTATGGTACATACCAGAAATGACCCAAGAACACTCAGAAGGAATTAAAGGGTTCAATGGAATAGTTGGTTTTGCGTCTATCCAACTCCTAGAGTTTGAATCAAACCACCTTGCCAGAGATAGAATTCTCATCGCAATGGAGTATTTAAACGAAAAGAGGACGCTTTCAGCTAGCTTCTTCAGGATCGCTGTCGTGTTTCCTTCTCCTTGCTTAGTCTGTGTAACCTATGCTGTCGAACGTCTTGGTTGCTGAAATGCTGTCGCTCATTCTCCACAACATCTTGCCTGATACAGGATTCCTTTGAGCTCTCCACAGTCGCTATAATTTGCACATGTCCGTACACCGAAGCCGTTGCGGAAAGAGAAAAAGGGCCTCCTTCGACGTGCAGCCGAACTAGGGCGCCATCGATGGTTATATTCAAGTGAGATAACATTCCAAGTATCATTCGCGGGGAAATCACTTTTTGCATGTCTTGCAGAAATGTTGCGTTCATTGGTGATCAGATTCATGTAAGTAAAAACAAGCGATCATCCAAACGCACTTGGTGGTATATCTTCAATATGTGAATTCCCTGAGACATTTGCATGCTCGATGGCGGGATATGGAAACTGAAAAATTAGCCCTATTTTTGCGATTCATTGTTTGATTCAGGAGCACTTATCAGCGACACACTATGAACGAGACGGAATTTTTAAAGAAGTTAAATCCGAGACAGCTTCAGGCTGTGAACAGTGAAGCAAAATTCCTTAAAATCCTTGCTGGACCTGGATCAGGAAAAACGCGAGGTCATTTGGGAAGTTTTACGTCAATCGTCTATTGAACTTTTGCATGTAGTGTTAACGTCGCGTGTGGCATGGCTAGTGCTCGAGAAGAAAATGAATCCTTCCCATGTCATGGTTGTCACGTTCACGAACAAAGCTGCCAAGGAAATGAAAGAACGATTGGAGACGCCTGATTTGCTTGGGAAAAGCGTGACAGCCAGATTACTCATTGGTACCTTCCATTCCATTTGTGCGCGCCTTCTTCGCAAGTACAGTGAAGAAGCTGGTCTAAAGAAGGAGTTTCTCATTGCTGATACGGATATGAGGTATGGTTACCGTAATGCATTAATGTAACCATGGAAAAATAACTATGTCTACAGTAAGAGGATAATTACGGGCTTGCTTAAAGAATTGAGGCCCCAGTTGACTGAATATGGAAAGAAGCAAAGAGCAGGTTTGTGATATAACACTTGAAATCCCCTTTCTTTTAATATTTGTAAATCAGATTTCTTTTTCAACGAGATCAGCAAGGTCAGAAATCAAGGACTTACTTATGCAGAGTATGCTACGAGAAATCGCGACAATCGGTCTAAGAAGGATACCATACTCGTATTCAAGTACGTTATTGTCATGATGCCTACGGTTTTGCATAATAATAATAATGTTAATCTTAGGGCGTATGAAGAAAGATTAGAAGCAGAAAATATGGTGGTGCGTTTTTCTCATTAGCAAATGCTATGTGTAACCTTCGATTGATGTAGGACTTTGACAACCTCTTGCTCCACAGCCGTTTTCTTCTCCGGCAGTACCCTCATCTTGTCGGTTACTTGGAACATGTCCTGGTAGATGAGGTAGGTTGTAACAAGTAGCAGCGACGAGATCCGCTAACAACTAGAAATGATTAGTTTCAAGACACCAATTCCGTCCAATATGAACTTTTAAGGCTATTCACTACCGGGGGAAAGGCCATCTCTGTTGTAGGAGGTGAAGAAAAAAAGAAAATGGAAAGGATAGGAACTGAGCTGAGGAATGATTAATGCCTGATCTGTATAGATCCCGATCAAAGTATTTTCGGTTGGCGAAATGCAGATTCATCAAACTTTACCAAGATGGACACTGACTTCCGAGGCATCATCGCTGTGAGTTTGGAGGAGAACTATCGAAGCACGGCGTCTATTTTGAAGTCTGCTCTTCATGTGGTGAACCAAGGTATGAAAAACATGAGTTTCGGCTGCAGGTATACTAAGCAAGCACGACGTTTATAGATCGACAACGTCTACAAAAGAGTCTTTTTACGCAAAATCCCGTTGGCGTTCCACTAACGTTATTGAAGATGCACGATGATAAGCTGGAAGCTCAGAGCGTAGCCGATGAAATCCAGCGTATCGTTAAATATTCAAAGGGGTTGATTACCTATAAGGATATCGCGATCTTGGTTCGTATGAACTTTATGTCGCGCAACATCGAACAAGCCCTGACCGCTGAAAGGATCCCGCACGTTGTGGTACGTGCCTATCAAGTATCTTATCTTTGTTTTCGTCTCAATAGTGAGTTTTAGGTCGGAGGCGTGAAATTCTTAGAGCGTGCAGAAGTCAAGGATATCCTTGCCTATCTCAGTTTCTTTTACAATCCCAAAAACACATCGGCCTTGGAACGTGTGATCAATGTCCCTAAGCGCGGTATCGGTGAAGTCTCATTAAACAAAATCAAAGAAGTCTGTCGGAAGGACGACTGGGATATCATTAGGATGATGGAAGAAACCGTAGGCAGTAAAACAGGCAACGCAGCACCTCCGATCAACTTTAGCAGCAGAGCCAAGCAAGGACTACGCACTATGCTAAATACCTACCATGAAGTGTGCGCGATGATCGCTAGAAACGTAAGTTATTTAACTGGAAAAAAATAATGAGATTGTAACGTTGCCACAGGAACCTATGGCGCAGATCCTCAAATACATCGCGGAAGCTATCAACTACGAAGACTATCTGAAAGAACAATATCGAGCTGACCATGAGTCGAGGTGGGCTAACGTTGGTGAATTGATCACATTTGCAGCGGGATTCCAGCCTCCCAAAGTGGAAGACGCGAACAGGTAAGACCCAAGTCATATCCCGTTGATCATTACCTAATACTTGCTTAGTATCAACAATGTCGACCCCATTGGAGCCTTTCTAGAAGCATGCACGCTTGATTTGGATAAGAAGGAACATGAGGAAGCAGAAGACGGGGTATGAGATCAGAAAATGTCTGTAGGATGGATTACTTATTGCGGGTTTCGAATGAATCTAGAAAGTGTCAATTATGACATTGCATACTGCAAAAGGCAAGTCCAACCTATCTTTACAGTACATTTTCTGACATTTACTAAAGGACTTGAATGGCCCTGCGTGTTCATTGTCGGTTGCGAGGAGACGATTATTCCCCATTCAAAAGCTGACGTGACGGAAGAAAGGTAAACATGGAGGCCTTGCAGCACATGCGTACTGAACGACACACGAAATGTATGATAGCCGTTTGCTATATGTCGGCGTTACAAGAGCAAAATGCAAGTGTCTTGGATGAAATTTAATTTGTCACTGACACCTGTTGTAGGTTTTGCTTATTGTTCGTTTGCTGCAGAGAGGCAGCTATGGGGCGAAACATCAGATCGCGTGCTCACTCGATTTTTGAGTACGATCCCTGATGATCAATGCCAGAAGCAGACGCCTGCTTGGAACGCTGACGTGCGTGGATGGGTTGCAAACGTGCTAGGTCTTCCTAGGCCTGACGAGAGTACGAAATTGCAAGACGAGGGTGACAAAATATGGGCAGACGACGATGACAAGCCTCGTGCAAGGTATTAAAGACTACAAGACGCCACAAAAATAACTAATTCATTAAAAAGGAGTTTCATGAGTCGTCCATATGGCGGTATGACCTCTGACAACATGTCAAGGTTGAAGCAGGCCAACTCGAAGCAAACAGCACCAAAACCCGTTAACAACTTGCCTGGATTCACGAGCGCTGCAAACCTACTCCGATCACAAGCCGAGACTAGAGTTCTTACACAGCTTTCGGGTTTCTCTGGTATGCAGGGAATTAGTCTTGCGACGTCATCTAGTGTTCCGAAGCGAAAGCCAGCGAAGCCTGTATCCACCACACCAGCGAAAAAATTGCAGACAACCGCTACTAAGGCGAAGGACGACAGGTCTTTGCTACGATCGACACCAGAAACGTTAAAAGCGCTCAATGAGAAGTTGATCCTTCCTCTACGATTGACAAAAAAGGTGAAAACAGAAGAATCTTCTTCGTCAGCGTCTTCGGCTTCCCTTAAGGGATGCATCCAGACTGCTATAGCGAGCAAGGCAAAACCTGCTGTACCATTCAGCCTACAGGAAACTCAGTTGGAGGTTGAAGCCGAAATGCAGAGATGTAACATCAGCGTTCCTCAGGCAACGATAACTGAAGAAACAAAGCGGGAGCTTGAGAACCTTGTCGATAAAGGTTCATTGGCATATATGAAGCTTAGAGGCATTGAAAAATATGTTTCCATATGTTAATGATGTATTTTACGTCCTGTGTTTTTTTTTTTTTGAACGGACAGATTTCCCCTTTTAAATTCCACCTGCCAACTTCTCTTCTTAATAGATCGATCTTACGCTAATGTACTGCAAATATGAATCCTACTTTAGTCCATGATGCCAATCTTTTCGAATCAAATTTTGCTCTGTAGGATAGACAGACAGACAGCAGATCTACGTGTTCCATTAGGCGATTGTATTCACTTCTTTTTGTTGAAAACTTTGTAATATACATATGTACAAGATGAAAAACATAAGGAGTACAATTTGATAGATGATAGATCGTTATGGGTTGAACCAAAATAAGAAGAAGCGATGTTACGTTGATCATCTTAAGAAGACCATTTCACAAGCTCTGAGCGGAAGGCATACAGACGTTGCATCGAGTACAGGAGATAATCAAAGTCAATCTCACTCTGACTAGCCTGAATCAAGCCCCAAAGACCCCACATCAAATGACTAGCCATGACCCACACCAGTGCCTCTTTTTGAAGTTCTTCAGGTGTCGTTGTGTCGTGGTTGCCTGCCGATGCACTCAAGTAGGCATCAAGAAATCGAAGCTGCTCTTCGTTTGTGGGAAATTCGTCTGCCTGCAGGGTCGCAGGATGATCAGAGTGATAGTCATACATCCACTCACAAAAGTGGTTGGCGATATCATATCCACGGGTATTGTAGCCAGCATACTCAAAATCTACTACCACAAGCTCTCCGGTGTTCTCAAGTCGCAAGACATTACCGTACTGGGTCTAACACAAACACACACACACATATTGCATGAGTACCTTCTATGGAACTTCTTTTTCTTCAAAACTTACATCGTTATGTCCAACAACGACAGGGCTGGCAACAGTTGCCAAGATCGATTTACACTTCTCAATATCTTTCTGGAGACATTCGAAATCAAAAGCTTCCAGAGTATCTCCACCGCTCTTTTGCTTCAATGCTGGTATCAAGTCAAGTATTCTGGGGTACCATTTGTCTATGCAACGCCAGACTTCCAACTCACCCGTTGGCGGATAGTCATTCACAATGTTATGCAGTCCGCGTAAACAAACGGCAATTTGTTTAGATGTCTCCGGGTCACGCAGATCTTTGCTTGTTAAGGTAGTAGAAGCAAGATACTCTTCAAATCGGCCGTTTCCAAATGTTGCCAATAGACTCGGGCAGAGACTCTGCTTCGATAGGCGACCGAGCCACACCAATTCTTTCTCTCGATCCACAATCTGGTCACATCCAATACCATATACTCGCAACAAGACACGCTGCTTCTTGTTCGATGTTACAAAGAAAACAGCACTTAAAAAAAAAGAAAAATAGATATGTTTCAGCAACTTATTGTTCTCTTTACTGCTGATATTATGCTTACTTTGTCATTGCTCCACTCACACGAATGAGATCCACGCCCTGAACATCATGCCACTCTGGTAAAATCGAACGTGCAAGTTCAAGAATCGTTTCTTTTAAGCGGTCACCTTTCAGAATTCTGCGTGGAAGATAAGTCGGTTGCTTTCTCGGTAAATAGGTGCTTTACCTCAAGTCGATTATGGCATCGCAACTAGGGACGGCATGGCCACCATTTGACAAGGCCGGTGGCAGTTCTTCATTTGGAGGGGAAAACATCAATGTGTCATTATGAGGGCTCCGGGATTTTTTTTTTTGTACGGGAGCTGGGCTCCGAATTTTATTTGTGGCGCACGTCACAATGAGCGGTGCGTACAAGAGATTGATACTAAGGAGGGAACGGGCTATAAGCTATGCTAAAGTGAAGCGACGCCTAGGTGGAGTAGTGCTGGAGGGGGGGTGCAGGTGGATTCAGTAGGTGATGGGTTTGGATGAGGGTGCTAGTTTGCTTGAGTGCTAAGGAGCGGACAGTAAGCAGGGAGAAGGGAGCGTCATCGAAGATCGTTTTCCAATGACAGCGCCAGATAGCCTCAAGGATGCAGCCCACAACTTGGCCGCTTTGGAGAGCTGGTGGATCGGGTGGGAGACGTAGGGTGAAACGAGCCTCGCGGACATCCTCTGGCGAAGGACGGGTAAGAAGTAGTTCTTGCCATAGGGAAGTCCAGGCATCCCATTTGACAGGGCACATGAAGAGAAAGTGGTCGATGTCTTCAGAGTCTGCGTGGCAAATCGGACAGGATGCGAAGGGGAAGAGAGAAGGGTTAAGGGCGTGAAGAGCGCGACGAAAGGGAAGGCGACGGTGAAGAGTGCGAAACCAGACATTGCGGGCGTGGTGGCTGATCGAGAAGCGCCAAAAGCGGTTCCAGGCTAACGCGGTGGGAGAGTCAGAAGCAACGGGCTCTGGCGTGGTCAGTGCAGCAAGATTGCGAAAAAGACGGGAGGTGAGTTTAGGGAAGGGATGAGAGGCGCGAGTGGAAAGGTGGTCGAGGAAAGGCGTAAGGGAGAATGCAGTGGGGAGGGGAGGGAGATGAGACGTCCACTGCGTAGAAAGGCAGAGGTGGAAGAAAGGGGCGGAGAGAGAGAGAGATGTCCTGAATCCAAGGCCTGGAAAAAGAGTTTGACGAGTACGGGGGAGCGGGTCAACTCATGCGGAGAACGGCGACGAACGAAGCCGAGCATAGGGTCCTGGATGAAAGCATCGGAGACCAAGAGCTGAGGGCGGGTGAGGCGTTCAGGCCAAGGTAAACCGTGGGCCGGGACACACACGTCCAGAAGATGGAGAGCAAATGCGGTTGGGACAGAGATGGCACAGGTTTCAAAGGTGCGGGGGAAGGCGTCCATGGCACGGCAGAGCAGGCCTAGAGTGGAAGTTGGGCGGTTAAGTGGACCACTACGAAGGCGGGGAAATAAAAGACTAAGTAATGGATGGGGTGATGAAGTAAAACGTTGAAGAGTCACAAGAATCCAAGAGTGAATAAAAGAAGTGTGAGGTCCGGAAGAAAATAGAGGCAAAAGCCAACGAAGTTGGAGAGCAAGTTGCTGACGAGCAGGGTCCAAGATGGCAAGGCCACCGCTAGAACGGGGGAGAAGCAAAATATCAAAGCGTACGAAGGGGAATGTTCGGTGGAAAAGAAATTTGATACAGAGGGAACGAAGAGAGTGAAAGAAAGAGGCAGGGAAGGGAGTGACGCGAAGGACGTGCCAGATGGAAGAAAGCAAAAGAGTATTGAGAACGGTGGCACGACCACGGAAGGACAGGAAGCGGCGGGAATGAAGATAACAACCGTTACGGAGATGGGCTAGCATCTGTTGTCCAAACCAATCGCGTTGAGCAGTGGTCGAGTATAGGGGGAATCCAAGGTAGATGACTGGGTGAGGAGAGCGGCGGTCGTGCCAGGCAGGAATCTGATGATCCTGTAACAAACTAATCCAGTCGGGCCAAGTGGCACCTGAAAGGGACAAAGCAGCGGTCTTACCATAGTTTACGTTGGCATTGGATGCCGCGGAATAGGTCGAGAGATGGCGGCGCAAACGTTGGAAATCATCCGCAGAATTGAGTAAGACGAGGGCGTCATCCGCATATGCCAACACCTTTGCTGTCAAGGGAGCGACAGCCAGGGAAGACGTTAGCGAGTAGCCGTGAAAATCCGCATCGTGAATGATGCGCCTCAAGAGAGGCTCAAAGGCCAGATTGAAGAGAACCGGAGAGAGTGGATCGCCTTGCCTAAGTCCCCGGAGTTGGGATATAGGCGCGGATAGGTGTCCATTGATATTGATTGAGATATTGGTACCAAAGAAAAGGCGTTCAACACAGGTGTTGAAGGCATCGGGAAAGGCGAAATGAGACAGAACGTGGATTAAGTAGTCTGGATGAACACGGTCGTACGCTTTTTCTTGGTCCAAGAGAAGGCCAATGCCGGAGGATCCTGTAACTCGAGCATGGTCCATGATCAATCGCATGAGCATACCGTTATCAGCGATGAAGCGGCCACGGACAAAGCCAGTTTGATAGGGGTTGATAAGAGGCTTGACAGCACGAATTACCCGATCATTCAGTAAGCGAGTGAAAACCTTTGCATTTGTGTTAATCAGGGCTATCGGTCTCCAATTGCGGAGAGAGGTCAGATCGCCTTTCTTGGGTAATAAGCACAGACAGGTATCTTTCCATGAAGGGGGAAATTTGGCATCGGAAAGTGCCTGGTTAAAGACCTCTAAGACAAGGTCTCGTAACCCGGCTTCCTGGAAAATCAAGGACAAAATCGGGTAGGGGAGGCCATCCACACCCGGGCTGCTGGCGTGAGGTGTGCGGGACACTGCTTTCAACAGATCATCGAATTCAAAGGGACTTACTAGGGAAGCCTGGTGGGAAGGCGACAACTGAAGATCTGTGGGAAGGTGAGTGAGCAGGTCTTGAAGCGCGGCATGATCAATGGGTGCAGGAGTATACAGGCTCTGGTAAAATGTCTGGGCTGCCTGATGCATGTGTGGCAAGGACGATCCAGCCACACCGGATTCAGGGTGTTGTAAGGTGGAGATGTATCGTTGTGTTGAGCGCTCGGCAATGGTGCGTTTCAGATATCCAGCAGAGGTTTCACCTTTCTCCCGCCAACGAAGGCCTGCGCGAAGGGCGAGAGTCTGTGCCCGATTGTCCTGTAGCTCGGTAAGTTGTTGTTCAATACATGAGATAGCGGGGTCAAGTGGCGACCTGGGCGAACGGCACCAGCAACGAAGAAGGAAGTTCCGTTGTCGTTGGAGTTTCCGTTCCTGAGTCCGCCGTCTGCGGTTCTGAGACCGGCAGTAACGTTGAGTCATGGCTTGGACGGCGGATTTCACTTCTTCCCACTGGTCCTGTGCCGACGGGAAGAGGAGACGGTCGTGGAGTCGAGGGAGTAGCGAGTGGAGGGAATCAGACAGTGCTGCTCGGTATTCGGCGGAAGATGCCAGAGCGGGGTGAGCGCGCCAAAGGCCTTGCCCTGTCGTAGGAGAGCCTAAGGAGACGGTTAAAGAGAGGAGAGCGTGGTCTGTCCAAGCAGAATTGACAAAGGTGAGGGCCGGTAAAGAGCAGAAAGGGGAAAGAGTAGGTGAGGCGAAAATATAATCAATGGAGGAGGAGAAAGCGCCACTCCGAAAGGTGGGAAGGGATTCAATCGGGGTAGAGGTAGAACAGTTAATAAAGTGCTCAGCCAAAAATTGGCGCCATTCTGGGGGTGAGCTAAGAAAGGAAGAATCCACCGGCTGGTAAGAATAGTTAAAGTCGCCGAGAAGGAGGAGGCGGGATGAGAGTGAGAAAAGTGCAAGAGGGGGAAAAGAAAGGAGGGAAGAGAAAAATTGGAAGCGGTCGGCTCGAGTGGCAGGAGCATATATAATAAAAAGATCGAAGGGTTCGAAGGCGTCGTGAGAATGAGAGATGCGAATGAGAAGGCCACGGCCATCCCTGGTGGAAAACACAGGGGCGAGCACGAGAGAGTTATGGAACGATACCAGACCGCAATACCGGCTCCAGCAAGTAGTTGAGGCCTGAAATTGCATATTAATGGAGAGTTCAAATGTGGAGTCGCGGATTTGGGTGTCTTGAAGGGCTAACAAATGTAGATCAGTAGAGCGGAGGAACCGAATAAAGTGTTGTTGTTTTGTGGGGTCGTCGACTTTGTTTAGCCGACGACAGTTGAGAGAACCTAGTTTTAAATTCATAATATAGTAGTAGGGTCAACAGAAAGGTATACTTATTGTTTTGACCGCGTAGAACGGGTCTTTGGCGCAGTACGAGTTGCAGGGTGATCTGAAGTGAGAGGGGCCGCAGTACGCGCTGGGAGCTGGGTCATCGACGGATCCTCGGGCGCGGCGGTAAAGGGTGTTGACGCCGGTAGTGCGGATAAGGCGTCTGCCCGCAAGGCGTTAAGTTCATCCATGTCCATGTCGTCGTCAAGCACATCGGACTCAGCAACGGACAATTCGTCGGCTGAGTCCGGGGGAACGTAGTCCGGGTGCGCGTCAGAGTCCTCATCGGCCTCACAGGTGGTGGTCGCGGAGTGAGATTCCCGGGCAGAAGATTCGCTAGAAGGGGAGGTAGGAATCGGTGAGGACGATGGCTCCAGCACGGAGACCGGCGTTTCAGAGGGAGCGATCGAAGGACTCGATGTATCGGCCTTGGAAACTGGGGAGGGGTTTTGGCGGCGATTCGTTTCTGAGCGAGGTTTCTTGTGATGAAGGGATTGCGCTGGGTGGGGGCAAGAGGCAGCAACGTGTCCTTCCCTGTGGCAGTTCCAGCATTGCCGAGTAGGGCGTTTGGGGCAATCCGGAAGCGCGTGGCCCTCTTGATGACAGTATCGACAATGGACCGGCATATCACGCCAAGAGGCAAAGAAGCTGCGGATCGCAGTGGGATTGTGAGGATTATTAGGATCAGTCCAAGTTAGTCGATGGGTGAGAGGTTCATAGGTTCGACCTGGTTCAGAGGCCAACACCACATAACCATTTCCCATAAAGAAGCCCCCATTTGGTTCGGTATACAGACCTAAATCGAGAATTTCACCGAAACGAGAGAGAACGGTGGAAAGGCAGCCCGAGCCGCCTTGTAAAACTGGGAGGGAGTGACCGAGGTAGAGGAAACGTCGAAGATGACGCTGAATTGTTCCGACGCTCGAAGCCAAACACGCCGCGGATGGTGGGCTGTGGCCGGGGAAGATGAGGGCGTGGTCGAGGGACGCGCGGAGGGCAAAACGTCGCGAGCGGGTGATGAGTTGAACCTGGAAGAGGTACACAAAGAGACAGAGTTGCCTTTGACGGCCTGAGAGTAAGAGCGAAAGGACACGGTGGTAGTTGCGTGTTTGGTGGTGGTTGTGGTGTTTGCCGTGCTAGGTGGGTGGAGGTTGGCCGTGAGTGGGGATGCTAAAGGCGGCCCATCTGTAGCGGGACGATCGTTAGCGGGAAGAGCCATGGCTCCGGGGATTTACTTCGGACACCCAAGGAGCAGTCCTCTTGGACACCCAGATACACGTGACTTCTTGGACACCCTAGTCGCACGTGATGTCTTGGACACCCACCGAGACCACCTTTTTTCCTGCGCTCTTGCTGCTAATCAAGAAAACATGTCGCAACTTCTGAACAGAATCTATAAATCTCGTGATGAACTCAAAGCCGAAGCTCAGGAACTAGCTTGCAGTTGAGGTTTTGCTGTAACGACGCGTAGCAGTGAACCTGCGCGACTGCGACTTCAGTGTCGTTGTGGAGGTTCCTTCAGGAACAACTGGAATCTCAGCAACAAGACTCGAAAAATTAAGCGTGATACTCTTCGTTCGCAGTGCAGGTTCATGATCACTGCAGTCTTCATGAATGAACAATGGATAGTGACGAAAGTGAAAGACCAGCACAACCATGAACTAGCAGAAACGGCAGCTGTGTTCAATCAACATCGGAAATTGGATGACGAAAAGACTGATATCGTACACAAGATGATTAGTGCCCAAGCTAAGCCTAAGCTGATCACCGAAGTACTTCGTGATAGTGATGGCCAATTGACTGTCCTTCCAAAGGACATCAACAACATGCGCTCCAGGATGTTCCCTCAGCGAGACAACCAATCCGGCAAAATGGCGCAGCTTGCTGATTACCTGGAGCAGCGTGATTATCACGTAAGGTATCTGCGCAACACGCAAAATCGTCTACAGGAACTCTTTTTCTGTCATCCGTCTAGCATCGAAAAGGCACGTCGCTTCCCTGAAGTTGTCATAATCGATGCCACTTATAAGACGAACGTTTATAAGATGCCATATGTGAACGTTGTTGGCATTGGAAATGTCGATGTTAAAAGTCTGAAAACTTTTGCAATCGTTGGTGCATGGATTTCCGATGAAACGAAAGAATCTTATGAATGGGTTTTAAACAATCTGAACAACATCGTTTATAAGCCTTCATTGGCTACTCCTGGTGTAATTGCAACAGATAATGCTGCAGCTGAACTTGGGGCGATTGCTAAGGTTTTTCCTAATGCTAAGCAACTCCTTTGCACCATGCATATCAAAGGAAATTTTAAAAGACATTGCTTGAAGGGATTTGAAAGTGAAGAGCAGCAAGAAGCATTGCTCAAAGCCGTCGATAACATCATATATTCTTCCAATGTCGAGGCTTTTGAAGCTGCTAAATATAAGTATGTTGAAGTTGCTCACTTCAGTCGAAAGACCAATGTGATTGTTTCATATCTTGAGCAGTAAGTATTCTGTCGCATCAATAAATATTACCACCGTATCTATGTGAACTATTAGCATGCTAGAAAAGAAGGAAATGTGGGTCGGCGCATATACGAAAGAGCTCTTGCACTTCAATGCTACCACGACACAGCGAGTAGAAGGAGCGCATGCTGTCATTAAAGATGCGTTGAAAGCGGCAGGTAGCTTGAATAATGCCCTTGCAAGAATAGATTCTTGCATCCGCTATCAGGTACCTTTGTACTTCAGTCACATTTGAGCAAGTATTCATCTGTCACTGTTTGTTAGAGTGATATGATCGAGCTGCAAAAAGAACAGGAAAAACTGGGAAAGGATCCATACGCTACGAAAGATGACGAGAAGTTCCTATGCAACTTGTTTGGAAAAGTTTCGCGGTATGCAATCGATCGAATCAAGTTTGAACTCCAACGCACTCAAGAAAAGCAAACTATGAATATCTCGAGGTGTAATTGCAATATCAGAAAAAACTTCAACCTTCCCTGCCGCCACCAGTTGCGTTATATAAGAGCATAGTACCATTATCGTTAATTCCACATAGATGGCTGCTTAATCCTACACTTGTCAAAGGTAACTTGTTTTTCACTCTAGCTAAAATTGGTGGTACCTCGATGTAGAAGCAGAGCCTAAAGCCCCAAAAGTGGAAGAGAACTTTCAAACAACGCCAGAATCAATAAATCAGCAAGTGAAAGAGAAATTATATGACTTCGAACAACTTGTATTAAATGCAAAGGATGATCAGCAACGCGAAATACTCCTGTCGCAGTTGACGGGAATCATCAAAACCTACTCTTCGCCATCATTGGCAGAACTGAAAGAACCTGCACCCGCTTCCAAGAAAGGCCGACCGACAAATACTAAGCGTAAAGCAACTGCAATAGAGATACTCAAAAAGAAAATCGACAACAAGAAAAAGGAAAGCACCAAACGGCAAAAAAAATAGAAAAAACGAAGACCCCGACTTCGTCAACAGTACCCACGATACGACTCATCGTAAAGGAACCTCCTGCTAGAATAGCATCAGTGTAAGTTTCGGCGCCAGATACGAGTTTCATCTAATATCATATAGACAAAGCGTTTTGCAGTCCTCAGATGCACAATGGATAAATGGCATCCGCGTTGATTCACTTATCCAATCTCACATGGTTCAATCCGTTTATAATCCTGTTGCAGATGGAAACTGTGGATTCAGAGCTCTTGCTAAATCCATTCGAAGAGATGAAAATCAATGGCAGATGGTTAAGCTGGCGATGTGTAGCCGTGTTCGCGCAAATTTAGCTGTTTACGAGTTGATACTGTCTTATGACACCAAATGCCTTTTGAGTACTTTGGAATGCCGTGATTCTCCATGCTCGCCTGAACATTGGTTCCTCATCCCAGACTGTGCTCAAGTTGCTGCTGACACATTCAGTACACCGGTGATAACTTATACTGGCACTGGAAACAACGCACAGATTTTCCTTCCTATTGGTCTGCCATTACGCACCTCTGCACGCCCAATCGTTTTACAAATGATTAATGGTAATCATATTGTACTTATCGATCTAAAACCTAATATTACTACATACCCGTGGCCATCCATAAATATTCAGCATAAGTATGCATGTGAGGCGCTCGGCCTTAAAGACGAATGGACAACGCGATATAATAATAGTAAATAAATAGGTGATACACAATAAATATAACTTTCAGTCATCATATGCAACATAGGCATTTCAGAAAATCCTCTATTTTTGTTCTTTAAAATATACATTAATTCCTCAATTCTTTCCAGCAAAGTTCTGTAAATAATAGCATGACGACCTCCTACAAACTTCATTTCATGCATTTGGGTGTCCAAGACATCACGTGCGACTAGGGTGTCCAAGAAGTCACGTGTATCTGGGTGTCCAAGAGGACTGCTCCTTGGGTGTCCGAATTTTTGCGCTGCATGAACTCCGCCATTTGCAGAGAAAAGGGTCGATATGAATGCTTTACGTGAACACATGGAGGCTAATGGCGCTCCATCGAATGTAAATGATGTCACCTCATTCGACGTTGATATGTCTGCGGATGATATACAAAATGAGTAGACAGAACTGTCTCGTTCAAATCCATTCGTTTTAACTGAAAGATGGCGGGAAGGAGGTAGTCATGCAGACATCAACCTTATGCGAATGCGTACTTTGACGGAAGCCCAATATTTCCTGATGACAACAGAGATGAAAGCTTAACAGGCTTTATCCATTTTCCAGATAGACTATGTGTGTAGCGTGAGCATAAAGCTAGAACGAATGCTTCCTATAGAAAATACACGTGCAGCAAATCGAAAAGATGTTTGATTTGGTGATTGAAGAAGGACAAACAGTAAAGAAAGCAGCGCTTATCACAGGCATAAATGTCCGAACGGCTCAACATTATATCGAAACATACAACCAGGATGAAGAACAGTGTCTACCTGGTGTTCAGAGAAAGCCTCGTACTAGATGTTATGGGAAGCTGACTGAAGCTCACTCCCGGTTTCTTGCAGATTACATCGACAGAAATCCCGTTCTATCCTGAATGATATACAAAGGGTCTTATATGAGACGTCTGAAGACTTAGTCAATAAATGTCATCTAATGTTCGAAAACTTGAAAGAGGTTCCTGCAGCGAGGAATTATGACGGGTGATAACTTTGCGAAAGGATGAAGTTGCTCAATAAGAAACGATGCAAGTCTTGGTCTTCACTGAGAACTGCCCCTTTATCGATGATGCAGATTTTAACCTGCATACTCAAAGAAATTTTGGCCGCTCTGCGAACGCAACTGCAGCGAAAGGCACTATACCAACCGGAAAGGGAGTCAAGATTACTGTATTAGGCGCCATTTCTGAGGCTGGAGTAATAGATGTATCTTTGAGAAAGCTTAAGAAAAGGGAGCAAAGACAGCTAAAAGTCCCACTTGATACATGAACGGAGCACTTCCTATCTTGTATATTGCTAGATAAGCGTTACATGAAAGACTTTATATTGTGTCTGACTATGCTCCAACAAACACACACATCAGCGAGTTTCGCAATCCGATTGAGTATTACTATGGTGTTTACATGG
>JNDT01001196.1:0-15514 GCA_000697055.1 Saksenaea vasiformis B4078
GGTTATGGTCGACCTACCGAGTTCTTGCGCACACAAACAACTATCGCCGGTACGAATCCGGTTTCCCTTGTAGGGATTTAGATTATTACGGTTAGTGAAATGTCTTCTGATCCTTAACTTAGATCAGTTTTACCTATGCTTCCCTTTAGGTGTATTCATCGGTAAGTCCTCTTCCAGGTCGTTGAACAGTGTACTCATCAGAGAAACGTTTGCGACGCTGAAATGCTCTTGTATCGCCAAAACCAAGTGGATAGGTAAGACGCAGAGATCAACGGTAACGCTTTAATTTGACTAAATTTGGTTCATCATAACGTAAACTTGGTTTTAGGCGACCCGCAAAAGAGCATTTTAGGCGACGCAAAACGTTCTGCAAAAAACAGTATCTGGAATTCGTCGAATGGATGATGCGTTTCGGTTAAACATTTTGCCTTTTTTTTTTTTTTTTTTTCCCTCTCCTTTGCGACAGCCCTACTGGTTGCTAATGGCAATGCCCATGGCTTCACCATCAGCGAACACGAAGGTAACATTGAAAGAGATAAGTAAATGGAGTTTTAACGTAATAATGTAGCGATTATACATTGGCAATCTAGAATCTACGATTGATGAGTAAGTTCATATTGACAATGGCGTACTCGAAATTGATTCACATTTCTTATTAGATACGCCATTGTGAAGTTATTTGAGCCTTTCGGAAAAATAACGTTTCTCGACTACATGTTCCACTGGAATGGGCCGAGGAAGGGCCAGCCGAGAGGATATTGCTTTCTAGAGTACGAGAAAAAAGAGGTAAGGCGCCCGTCCTCTTTTTCTCTCTCAGTTGTTTCATATCCTGATCCAGTAGTTTAGGAAGCACTAGAAGCAATTAATGAATTACACGGTCGCATTGTGAAAGGACGTCCGCTTGTGGTATCGTTTGCTCACATGGTAAAAATAAGTTCGGTTATGCGAAGGTTGACTAAACAGACCATTCACAGACAGCTGCACAAGAAGACACAAAAGGGAAACGCGGACAAACTGCTACGAACAGTTTAAACCGACCTAATGCTTTTACAATCTTAAGGACACAAAAGATGGCGAATGCCAGGTAAAATAGTGATTCAAAGCCTCGAAAGCCAAGTTCAACTTTTCCTGCTGTAGTACGGATGCAAAAATTCAAGCCATTGAACGCAAACTTGCTATGCTAGAGAAGGGCAAAACAAATACAACACCATCACCATCGGTAGGCCACTCGAAATCAATACGATCCGCATTATCCACCGAAGCAAACAAGACCAGAGATACCACCTCAAATCATCGTTACAAACCATACTAAAAATTAAAAAAGGAGTCCGCGACTCCGCAGCATCTTCTTTCTCATCACTGCATTTTCCTTCGAAATATACTCTTTTGCTTACACCATCTGCTTTCCCAAAGCGGCAGCTTTGGTTATACGAACATTTGTTTTAAAGGATCTACATTGGCGGAGACTGTCAGAAAGCTTCCCCAAGGATTGTGTATCATGGTCGGGAAGGCATCGGAGATCTAGTAAACTTCGTATATCAAATGGCAGAAGCCGACGAACCGGGGCATCAGCATCGTTTTAGGCAACAGCATTAAGACAATCGCAAGGGTTACAAAATTTTGTTATGAAAAGATGTGATGTTGTTGGAAGAGTCACTTACTCGAGAAACAACACTGACACGGGAATCTAAAAACGCGTCTGAAGCTGTCGCGACATGCAGGGTTATCAAGGGAATTGTAAGTGCGATACTAGCGTGTGAAAGAAATAAAGGAATTGCTACTTCAATTATCGAAATTCGGCGCAAATCTAGTTGCGTAGACGAAATCAAAGGTTAAAACATTCTCAAAGACATATGTACCTCCGCTTGGCGGACTTACGGAATATATATGCAGTTGATTCTCTACAACATACAATCAGCATGCTGGATAGATAGATAGACAGATACGCTTCTTTCCGGAAGTTTTAATGCACACGCTAAGAAAAGTACTATGGGCACCACTGGCAAGATTTGATAGCGCGGCTTTTCTCCAGCATTACCCTCCGATGTTTTCCCAGCTTCATCTTATCGCCAATAAAAGGTTGATGGCCATTTTTTTTTGTTTAGCGATCTCGTAACATCAATCAAGGCAATTATTAGTCATTTCTACCCACTGCCTAGAGTTATAGAATGCTATAAGCAATTTTGAGACCATCGATCACCGCATTAAATGCTCAGTTACTTAACAACGACAATAGCAGCAAGGTCAGCATCAATAAATCAGACGACCGCATGCTTGTGCCCCTCACTTATGATGCGTCTACGATCCTTCTATTTATCGTCGTCAAAAATTATCTCCGTATGGTACTTACATTGTTTGATCTATCTCGTTATTGTGCAAGCGCGAATTTCCAATTGTTTCACTGCGGCAGGGGTACCCATGCACCTCTCAGCTTAAAGAATTTAGCCTTGTAATGAGAGAAGTACACCCGTTCCATCATAATACTCACAAGCTCCCTCTGAAGGAGATAGTTGTGAACACCGAGTGTGAGACTAATCGTTTCCGGAGCAAAACTGTTCCTAGTCAACAATGTAGCCCATGGACTCAGGTCTGCCATTCTTATCGACAGTTACTCCTTGTTCACCGTAGTATAAAGGCTATGCATTCATTTTTGGAGAAAACGACAGTGAAGATTTTCTATGCCTATGACACTGGTTTTTGATAAATATCAGATTTCTGATACGCAGCATTCTGTTGCAGTCCTGCCTCCAGGAATGGCCAGAAAAAATAGTCTACGTAGTTTTAAGCTGCAGAATGTGATGATTGAGATGTTAGCAGTATCATTATCATCTATATTGGATAAAGCAAGTGCCATGCAGATGCAGTTACTGAATTTTTTTTTATCTAGGGACGCTCGCGTTTAATAGCTTATCAAATCGTGCAACATGACAACCGTACCTTCACACCACGATAGATCATACATAAAAAGCAAAAATATGCCAGCCTAATTCATCGAAGTAGCCTATATTGTGCGCGATCATCTATCTCAAAAAGATATAAACTCTATCATGCCTTTTTTGACCTATCTGTAGTTGTGAGACGTAGTTGATTCGCTTACGATGATGATGATGCTTCGCGTGGGATGAAGTATTGTTAGCTTGTCATAATGCTGTTGTTGTTGTGCAATACAATGATGTGATTTGCCTTCACTGTTTTCCATTAGAACAAGGTTATTCAAGAGCTGTTGAGATGTCATGTGTAAAGAAAATCAAATATTTTAATAACTTTTTGAAATGCGAGTGACTGTATGCGAAGGTTGTGTGTAATGTACATAAAGGTGTTACAGGAGTATATAGGAGAGTGTTGTAGACGGGGAGGGTAAGGTATGAATAATTAGTTTTGGTCGTTGCTTAGAATGGATTTAAGGGTTTCATAAGTTGGGAAGAAGATACCACAGATGCCGAACCACCAGAAGCTTCTGGGAAGAGCACCGGCGAAGAAAGTGCGATAGACTTGTACTGAGCGTCCCATTGAAGAGGGGTGAGCCATAGCACGATGGAACAAGTCCCTAGTGACTTCAAGCACGGACAGCTGCTTAGTCCCTACTGAAGCGCGCTGGGTGATCATGCGAGTACGGAGAACGTCCATGGGTGTGGTAAAGTAGCCTGCCAGGAAACCACTGACACCACCGTACATGATACTTTTGAATGTCGGAATGTCCGCTTCGATATCTTCAAAGCTTGCGTTTGCTACCAGATGGTCTTGCATTGTGTTTCGTCTCTGCAGCCAGTCTTGACGTACTGATCGGTGGTGGAATGCTTTGAAGTTTTCGTAAGATACCAGCAAAATAACCATGAAAGGCGAATCGCGGGCAGCAATTGCCCAGAAACCCTTGAAAAGTCCACGGGGACCTTCTTCTAGCAAAGTTTGACGAACAACGTAGCCCGCTCGTTGGCCGTGTGCACCATAGTGATCTGTTTGCAATCTAAAACGTTGTTTAGCTTTTTCCTGACCTTTTTTTTTTTTTTTTTTTTTTTAAAATACTTACTTGGCTGTAATCACTTCACGGGGGACTTTGATAACACTCGATGCTAGATCGCCCAATACTGCCGACAAAGCAGTGGCGGGAATTGTTTCAATCAAGGGGTTTCGTTGTTTGCCCATATCTGGGAGCATTTGACTCTTGCAAAACTCGTAGGTACTGAAGCGTGCGCCACCCTAAGAAGAGTAAAACATGTTAAAAAATCTTCACTGTTGGTGGGCGGAGTAGGATGATTTACCTGACCAGCAGCACCCATCGCTGATACGAAGAAACCCTTGCCCAGGCTACGGGCAGTTTCTCTTGAAAAGATGGATCGCCAGTTGCCGGAAACATTGGCCTGAATACGTGTTTTGATGGTATCCAGAGGGTGCATACATGAGTAGGACAGAGATAAGCCGATGGCTCCGGCAATGAAATGATCTACGCTGTGATGTGAGACAAAACCCATAAGGTCTCAGAAATGTTCCACATACGTTTGAACTTTTGCGCTTCAACTGCTACGTCGATAGAGGGTACAGATACGGACACCATGATGATTTGTGGTAGTAACTAGGGACAAGTAAAGAAAGAGGAGTTGGATCGAGCAGAAACCTGCACTTTTATCTTATCATATGGGTGAGTCAAGTGATTAACCAATCAAATTGCAGGAATCTTGTCAAAGCTCGCTGATTTGGCTGTCATACTTGACTCACTTTGATATGGTGGTTTTGCTGGCCATAACTCGTTTCCCTAAATTGTTAGTTGCAGGTCTCTTCCAGATTATCGGATGACCTCCGATCTCTTTTTTCCCCCCTTTCTACATATCAGAATAAAAATATCTTTTACCAATAACTCAACTTAAAACAGTTCTGTCTCATTTTCTACTACAGAAAAAAGAAAAAAAAAAGCACGCATTATGCTTGTCACCTCCTGCGTATTTTACTATCCAACCACACATTTGTTATCATTTAGATAGACCCATTACTAACTATTCGGGTTTCTGCAGTGCAGGTAGTGATGACACATTTGGTATGCAATCTTACTGCTGTTTGCAGCGATGGCGTCAAAACTGAATAGCATTGAAAAATCTATTTTTTAATTTTTTTATCCCTTCATGGGGTGTCGTTGCTTCTATTGTGTCACTTCAAACCGCCTTATCCCGCTTTTTATTGATCAGCATAGACGGTTACGCCGATAGCCCGCAAATCAAAATTAGTGTTGTTTTGGATGCGCCAACAGATCTACCATCCAAAAAGTGTCTCCTTGACTTTATGTATTATTCCTACATGTCTCGCTTTTTCTACTGATCCTCCAGAACGAACGTTTGGACCACCAACAACGCTCACGCCTGCTTTACCGCTGCCAAGACCGATCGCTGGTTGTTTCGAGACGTCCAGTTTTTTATATAGGTCTTTGCCCGAAACGATCACGCCAGTGCCATTCATTTTCGGCTCGCCATGGTCTGCCGGTGCCAGCACAACGCCGAGCATGTGACTTTGCCCGATAATGACTCCATTGCTGTTTACTGCATTTTTCGCCGCTTCACTTGATGCGTATCGTACACTGATCCAGTTATTCGGGGTTTGATGATGCTCAATAATATCGCCATACTTGCTCAGGTGTAAGAGAGCATCAGGTATCATATTAGGTAGAATGCCGAAAACGTTAATCGTCGTCGATTCATGTTTTGGCGCAGACTTTTGGGGGCTAACACGGTCATGTTAGCCTTCATATATTTTGACCAGCTGTTATGTCTACCCTGCCTTTGTGTATCTTTGGTTTCCTTCGTTGCATCTATCGCTACACAATTTTTTTTTCATCAATTCGCAATCCCATCCAAGGCACGTCATCTTACCTTCTTCTGGTATACTAAATAAGTTTGTTCCATCCGTTGATGCTTTAAAGTATTTTCGTCGTGCTCTTCAATGGCGTTAAGCTTCCCCCCTTTTTTTTATACATCACTTACTCTGTCTCTGCTTGACCATCAGGTAGCCTCTTTCCATTTGTCTTCTATTATATTGCGTTCAGTTTCTTTGTCGATGAGCGTGTTAGGAAATTTTTACTTCTGAAGTTGATCCTGCCAAGAATCCTGGGAGATTTGTCTGATTTGTGTCGGGTGATGACGCCAACGAAGTCCTCCTGATTTCAGCTACTGGTTTCGAGGAAAGGGAAGCGAGATCGGTTGCACGTTGATTCGACCCGACAAAAAAGCAAGGAGGACTAGATAAACGTGATATCTCCTCAGACTTTACAGAATAATATGATGCTGCCGTTTCGCCGAAGCTATTTTGCTTCTGGATAGTGTTTACTGGCTTCTCTTGTGGGTCCGGTAATTTGACCGGTTGTGTGGAATAAAAACAGGTTGTATCTGTTACCGGAAGAAATAATGAGGAGCTACGTTGAGACGATCCTTGTGTTTGAGTTATAGATGGATGGCTAAACATTCGATAATCGCGGTAAGGTTTGAAAAACACGAGAAGAAGAAACTTATTTTTTTTTCTGTGGAATTACTTCTCCGCCTGGAAATTTTGCGTCACTCTCAGCTGACGCAAAAATAGCATAGAAGTCTCGCTACGCGCCCCTCTGCGAAAAAGAAGAAGGGCGTACAGTATTTTAACACGTTCGCTGGTGTCGCTGTTCTGGCGACAATTATAATCTACGGGTATGAATATTCCAAAAATATCCGTTCGTGTCCATCTATCCGATCCCTACCCGCGAGTTCACTCTTTCCGTTGTGTTCTTTTAGTGTCATTTAAGCCTTTACGCCCAACAAATAAGACCGCCAAAAAGGTGAGGACCAAGAGTTTTCAGCAGTTCTATACATAAACATTCATTTCCCAATATGAAAGATCACAATAATGGCAAGTTCCCGAAAATCCTGAGTCCGTCGGACTTGGAACATGAGCCTAGAAGTCTCCCATCCTCACCGTCCTCGGTTCGAAGATGATGATCGCAGGATAGGTGATGAGCATAGATGCCATCTTATCTAGACAGAGAGAAAATTTTGTGATTATACAATGAGACTTCCGCGAATAAAGAGAGATGATCGCAGTACTCTAGGCTCATCTTCCTTGTCCTCCAGGCTAAAGAGAGATTGCTATTCGTTAACATCTAATACTGTTTATTGAAATACTTTTTACGTTACTTTAAAATGAACTTTGCATCCATCAAGGATCCAATTTGCGCTAAGGAAATATTGAACATGCGTTATTACTTCATCAATTTTTCATCAGAGTATCAACTAACCTACGTGAATCTGGACCCTCCAATGGACACAGAATTTTATTCAAGCAGTATAAAAAAACAACTGGTGGTTAGTAAATGAAATAATGTTTGGATGTCATCTTACTTAACCCCCCTTGGGGAATTGCCATCGATCGATGGCATCCAGCCACCGCACCTGGCCCGGTGGAGAGGGTTGTTGATTTGACGATAGTTTCCATGGAGCGACCACTTTGGATATGACGACTGCAGAGGACTTGAGGCGATGCAACATCTGGGGATATATTCCAGAATATGAGTGATAGTGAGCATGTAACAACACCTGCTTACTTGAGTGAAGGGCGAAGGGCACCAACACAGCCAAAACAGTACGGGATAGAGGTCATGCAGCCTAAACGACGGACATGAATAATCTTGTATATATAATGAATTGACATCCTTACCGGGTGCGTTAAAGATAAACAGAGCCATTGAATTTAAAAACGATTCAAGCGTGTCTCTAGATACGGATTGTTCTGGATGAAACTTGTTCTTATGTCGAGACATTTTTACTGGTTCCGATGGGATATCGAGAAATCCAACACTGAGCTACCTCAATGCAAGAACTATGTTCTTATCTCAAGGGAACATTTTTCCTTAATACGACCGTAATACGACCAGAATACGACCAAAGAATACGACCAGGTAATACGACCAGATAATACGACCAGATAATACGACCAGATAATACGACCAGATAATACGACCAGATAATACGACCAGTTAATACGACTAAACAATACGACCAGATAATGCGACCAGATAGGTAAGGGCAGAAGAAGGAATTCTGAATGGTATGTCATTCTTTGAGATGGAAACAAAAAACCATCATGCAAAGATCCAATAAAATACTCTTGAGAAAGAGAACTGTGAAATCGTGGAGAATGAGTCACATGGATGTAGTGTTAATGGTCATTGCCACTACACGTAAGTCGTAGGATGAATAGCAACGGATAAGGAAGAGTATAGAGACGTTGAGGATATTGAATGAGGGATTAGAGGAAGAGCTAGTGAAAGGGTGAAAGACGTGGGAGGACCTTGACCAAGCGAAGAGGCTGTTGCAACCGTGTATGTTTCTGCTGGTGCTGATGTCGCGTTGCCATAACGCGCCACAGGTTTGGCAACTGAGCATGTTGTGCGGTGTTCCATACGCTTCTTCGTTCAACCGTAACTTTGACATGCTGCTTAGATATCTCTGGTCGTCTAGAAGTTGTAGCTATCTTGATCATGCCTCGTCTTTCGTAATTATTCAAGACGTAATACACGCTTCTTAATAGTACCAGGACCTCATTTGCAATCTCTTTTCGTTTCATACCAACTTGAGCGGAAATAACAATCCGAATCTTTTTCTTCATCAATCACTTGTATAGTACGTATATAAGTTGTTGAAGTAATAAGCTTTGGAAGCTACTAATCACTATGGAAAATTGTGTTACTTGGAGAGCCTTATAGGATCCTAAATATCTTCGACATTCCTGCAGGGCCCTTGTAGATACATCGGTATCCAGAGGTCACCGGTGGTTACTGTCTGTTTTCAAATATACTAGCAATCTGGAGGTCACTATATACTTATCAAAACTGATGAGGTACACTGTTTTCTGATTTTTTGATGGTATTTCAACCGTACTAATGCTTAAGAACCTTAGTGGATCCTTATTGACACTAAAATTCAAATATGGGTGTCCTGATGTTCCTAGGGGAGCCTATAGATCTAGACACGCAATAGAAAGGATATTTGAGACGTTGGCATTACATGAATGCCGTACTAAAAGCTCCTTAGTCGCTTTACGACCCGCTCTTTTCTCGTCGTTTATTTTGACTACGTTTTCCAAAGTAGAACGAAAACGAAAGCGCGCAAAATATGATTAATACTTTTGCAGCTTTTGTAAAAAGTAATTTAAAGACACAACACGCAGAGAGAAACAGCATATTACTAAATGTGCAGCCGAGGGTACCGGCGCACCGCTCTCACAGCTATTGCTTATAAAGAAATATCAATTGCTTGCTCCAATCCAAACAGAGGGAGACACTAAGACCGAAATCGAGAATCAAGTAATCGCTTAATTGAATGGACATGTAGTTCACTAATGATTTGTGCTCTACCTATTAGGATCATCCGCAAGGACCAACTGTAACAGAAAGTTCGACTGGCTTCGATTGGGATTTTCCAGGAGATTTTGAACAGCACTTTGAAAATGCGCTGGATGGTGATTTTGACTCCAGTTGTCAACGGTCTCTGCTGAGGATAGAGATTCCGTATCAAGCTGTACCGGGTCCGTCAGTGGAGGACTTTCATCCCAAACCATTGAATCGACTACAAAGCCTACTGAGATACTTCTTGACCCAGTGTAAGATTTCACAATCTACTCTTATTATCATTACCTTGAAACTGCCGGTGTTGATAAACGGGATGAAGAAAAAGGATGGAAAAGCCAAAACACACTCAAAAATGATTATTGCCGCTTCAGATCAGTCCCCCAAAATCACATTGTTTACACCCCGCACATTAGTTCTGCGTAGCAGCACGGGTAAATCAGTAACGAGGCAACCCTGGAACATTCATAACGTAGCAACCCCAGTAATTCAGCAATAAGACAACCCGGGAAGATTCAGTTTCAAGATAGATTTATCTTTTTGTATCGACCAAGTTTTGTATAGATTACCCCATCTTTATGTTCAATAAAGCATTAGGTTACAGCGGCATCTTTCTCTTGGTTTTCTGAAGTACTCCAAAAAGTTCTTTTCCAAAGGTCTTCTTTTATTTTTCAAGCCGCCTTTTTACTGCTCTGCCTCCGTTGGTTATTATCAAGAAACCACCGTTAACCGGAATCTATTGATTCTTTTTCTTTTTCTTTTTCTTTTATTCTTTTTCCTGACAAGAGACGACAAATCCGTGTCTCTCCTTTTTTATTTTATCTTTTCTTTTATTTCTTCTCTTGCTGAATCTCTTTTATTTCTTCTGATTCAACTCGCTGATCACTTGAAGAATACCGTTATTATCTTTTATTGATTCCTACATTGACAGATCCAACACAAGATCGTAGGTAATCATAACAACGAATTTAACTAACGATCAGATTTTTTTTTATCAAACAGGGACTCTTCCGCCCTTGTCTTTATCGACAACGTCTTTTCTTTTTCTCTTCTTTTAGTTATCTTCATTGATAAATACTTCAAGTATTGGTGTCCGACTCAAATCTACGCCTGGTGCTCACTAACAGCGAACTAAATTCAACAGAACTCAAACTTCTATCTGAACCGAATTTTATTCTTTCTTATTTCCTTATCACCGCATCTGTCATATCGCTGAGACTACCCGAAATTTCCAGCGTAACACCGGTCACAGCTGTGAAACCCGACCGTGCTACAGCCTTCAGGTTAAAGCTGTTTCACCTTGCATCTCGACGCTATTACGAGAAGCAGGCTGCATTACTCAATGAATGGAACGATATTGAACTGAAGGTAGCAGCAGGCAAATGAACAGAATTACAAGCTGATCAAATTTAACTGTAATAGAGATATCGTGGTGATGCTGGTCCGTCCTTCAGAACCATCCTGGATTTCTTCTTGTCGGTGGAACCGAGCTCCGTGAAGAAGACAGGAACATCGAGCATTCCCGAGGAGGATGAACGCTCTGCGCCGTTCGGTAAATCAATGTAGATGAGCTCCGAAGGAATCAAGTGTCTCATCGACTGGGAGCAAGCAGAAGAGCAGCTTCCACTCATAAGTCTTGTGGAAGTGAAGGCGCGTTTAAAACATACATCCTTTAGTTTTAGCAGTCATTTCAAGCCTTCGCTCCCAGTCCGGTAACTCATGCCGTGGGAAAGTTTGCCGCATAGTATAACAATGAATGCATATAACATTCTAGAGAAGATGGTTGTTCCTGCAGGAATCCCTTTGCATAGATGCATTGCATTCTGGGGAGCGAGCCTCCTTCTGTTTAAGCCACGGCCAATCTTTAGGCCAGATTCTAGCGCAAAAATATTTTTTCGATGTCTACTGCTAGCAGTGTTGCGCAGGCGTCGAATTAAAGCAGTAGGAATATGCCCAGTAGGGACGAGGTTTTGGGAATCAAGACGATCCTGCAGGGCGCCCACCTCGTGAAGGTGAATTAGTTCCTGCTGTTTGCTATGTTTCTAATTTTTTCATAGAACCACCTGTGATATTCCTATTTCAGGGGCAACTAGCATTTCAAAGGATATAACATCATATCACAGGACCCCAGAATAAAAGGGTCCAGAAAAAGTACCAAAAAAAAAGGTCAAAAAAGTCGGTTAAGAAACCAAGAAATACACGTAAGGCGCCACAAAGCAATAGCTTGTTTCAGATTAGCCGCCAAGACAAATAAATAAGTAAGCAAGGGTTTGCCTCGGTAAGCGGCTGTTATTATGATGAAGCAATTTAATAGAATGGGCAGTTGCTATTATAGAAAATCTAGTAGAAAATTTGCTACTATTATAAGCTACACGATAGAGTGATTCGTATGTTTACCGCTTATCCAATCGAATGCGAATGCTGTATTAAAAGGATCCTCGATGTCTCTCATGGTAACTGAAAATCATGCCCATGGATCCCACTGGTACCCGAAGGATGCTGAATAACTGCTTACCAGAACCAAAGGAGTCCAAAGATCTAGTTACCGGAGGATACTGATGGTCCCCGGCGGTTCCTTGGATCCCGGATGATTATTTTTGTTAGATACAGATCGTAAATCAGGAATTGTAGTCAGTCAAAGTCCTAGACGGACCGTTTCCTATAGTGAATTATCTCTGTCAGTTAACTATCCTACTCCTCCGAGGCCGTTATCGAAAGCCCTCTTTTACATAAATCTTCTTTACTTAAAGGCTCTGCTCGTCTTCATAAAGGTCGTACAAAGCACTACAGAAAACTGTTGACTTATCTCTCATGCGGGACCCAGATCGTGCTACAGCATCTCTTTTGATTTTACCATATTATCTGCAATATTCCCGCGTCCTGAATCACTTCCGTTTCGCTGCGCAAATTCTAAATGATTACGCATGCATAGTAAAATGTGAAACGCATCAGCACAAATTCTTTTACTAAGGCTTTGCTATAATGAATCTACTTGACTACGCATAAAAATTAACAAGGAAAAAAAGGGCCTGCAGTGCAATCCGTTAATTTAACGGTGGCGTCAAAGTAACCAACAGGAAGAATAGCTCGGCAATTGAATAGATCATACAGCATATCGCGATCAATTGTCAAAATATGTAAATGATTGCGTAATTGCGTTTTCTACAGATTTGTTACTGTGATTGACGTAAGGTTGAAGCAATTCGGCCAGTCTCTCCAATTTTTCGTTTAAGTCGCGATTCGTCAAAATGGATATTGACGCAGTGTCTCCAAAGAGATCGCTGATTTCTTGTAACAAGGCTTTTGTTTTTCCTTTGCTATTTGACAGGCATCTGTCCACCAAATCTTTCTCAAGTACGGCCTGATCACCACATTTCAACACATGAATCGCAACACTGGACAATATTTGGGCAGCTGAATTGCACCCACGGTCGAAATCAGCTAGAGTAAAAAGGGAATATGGTTTGCATTGATGGGCTTTGGTAATTGGGCCGGAGGCACGGCAAAGATAGTACGTTGACGGAAGGTGGAACTTTGTCCGCAGCTGCCGAAGCTGGCCCAACAGATCGCTGTTCGTAATATACGTTGCGCTGGTGTCTTTGGCCAATGCTAGTGCCTTGTCAACAGACTCTTGATCGAGATAGATAGACGTTGCAAGTGAATCTTCCGTGCGTGCCAGTTGAAAAATCGTAGTGACAGCGCCGACACTGGGTTTCGTCACTTGATCAAGGCGCATCATCGAAGTAATCAACGCGTTGTGCGTAAGTGTACCAATCACTAACTTCGGTCCATCAGTGCCATCGAGAGTAGTTGGCCACACATTTGCATATCTTGCTTGGATAGGCGGTGGTAACGAAGTAGGAATGGCTGATTCCTTTTTGGACCCAAACGGCTCACGGTGGGCGTCTACGCCCTTTTTTCTCCCATATACTTCGACCGTGTTGGCCATAACGGCAATTCCAGTAGCATTATTTCGAAGAATCGACCCCGCCAGCAACTGTGCAGCAACGTATTTCATGTGTGGGTAGAATATCCAATCATTGTTGAGCAGCTCGCATATATCGTCAGATAACTCCACATACCGGCGTTTTTTAAGAAGGTTTGCGTATGGTGACAAGGAGAATAGAGCTTGAAGGCGAATGTCTACTGGAGCGTCGCCATGGTAGCAGTTTACGCAGGAATCAATTTCGTAAAACTTGCGCTTCACCGGCGCTATTTGACCGACTGTCATACTATTGTCCGAGATGGCCTTTTCGATAACCGCAGAATGTGCGAGCGCGTTATGTTCTGTACCGTTCTTGTTGACCATCGAAAAGGGCTGCAGTTCCAGGGCATCAACTATGAACATCGTCCTCTTCTTGGAGTTATCGTCATTGTACGTCTGTTGGCAAGCGTACAGAATGGCATCATCGTGGTTTCGTCGAGAATTCTCAGCGATGCTGGGTGGGGGTTGCTTCAAGTCTGGCACAGTCACTGCCCCTGAGATTACGACAATCTGGCTCTCGTCGCCTGATTGATCTTCAGTTGGCTCCTCACGTATTTCTTGCTGCTTACTGCCAAAAACAAAAAAGAAAGATGGATGTGTTACTCTCGTATTTCTTTTATTTTGTCATACAAGTCGTCACCCAGCAAGCTTTCGTTTGTTGTTCTTTTGTGTGCGTTGACATGGTCGGCCACCAGTTCAAGAGTCCCAAAGTAACAGGTGCAACCCGGGCATAGATAACGTATGGATTTTCTCGGTGCCATTTTAGAAAAAGAGGCCCTTTTACCAGCTGGTCGGCCAGCCTGGAGACCCTCCAGGTGCACGCTGTGTTGCTTTGCCAAATGACTCCGAAGTTTGGTTCGACTGCTGTATTCATCCTTGCCATCACACAGGTGACAGGCCAAAACGAAGCAATTCGATTCCTTATCCACCGTCATATTGTTGCTTAGGTGACAAATGACAAGGTACCGTGAAAAAGGGCCGACCTCTATCTTCTCTGCTTCGCCACAAGGCAGTCATTTCTTTTGATTGGTTGCGAGGACATAATTCTGACAGTCCCTTTTTGGTCGTATTCTTTGGTCGTGTTAAACGACCAGATAATACGAACAGACAATACGATCCGATAATACGACCAGACAATACGACCAATAATACGACCAATTTATACGACCAGATAATACGACCAGATAATACGACCAAACAATACGACCAATTAATACGACCAGATAATACGACCAGATAATACGACCAGATAATACGACCAGATAATACGACCAATAATACGACCAATAATACGACCAGATAATATGACCAGACAATGCGACCAGATAATACGACCAGATAACACGACCAGATAATACGACCAGCTAATACGACCAGGTAATACGACCAATAATACGACCAATAATACGACCAAATAATACGATCCGACAATGCGACCAGGCAATACGACCAATAATACGACCAGGTAATACGACCAGATAATACGACCAGATAATACGACCAAATAATACGACCAGACGATGCGACCAGATAATACGACCACAATACGACCAATTAATACGACCAATAATACGACCAATAATACAACCAATAATACGACCAAATAATACGACCAAATAATACGACCAGACAATGCGACCAGATGATACGACCACAATACGACCAATTAATACGACCAGTAATACGACCAATAATACGACCAATTAATACGACCAGATAATACGGCCAAATAATACGACCAGGTAATACGACCAAATGATACGGCCAAATAATACGACCAAATAATACGACCAGTAATACGACCAGTAATACGACCAGGTAATACGACCAAATAATACGACCAGATAATACGACCAATAATACGACCAATAATACGACCAAATAATACGACCAATAATACGACCAAATAATACGACCAATAATACGACCAGATAATACGACCAAATAATACGACCAGATAATACGACCAATTAATACGACCAGATAATACGACCATAATACGACCAATTAATACGACCAGATAATACGACCAGACAGTACGACCAAAATACGACCAAATAATACGACCAGATAATACGACCAGGTAATACGACCAAATAATACGACCAGGTAATACGACCAGGTAATACGACCAATTAATACGACCAGGTAATAAGACAAGATAATATGACCAG
>JNDT01001197.1:0-47017 GCA_000697055.1 Saksenaea vasiformis B4078
AATCCAACAGGTTTGCCACCGTATTGCCTTCTACCAAACTGACCAGAGCCAAACCCGATGACAGGAACCTTGGTTAACTCATTATTGGTGGACGCCTTTTGCCATTTACTATAATTATGATTGTATGAGAAAAAAGTTGGTTCTCCACAATAATGACGTTTTTGGTAACTTACAAAGTCTTTTCTCCAGCCGGCTCACGTTGATTTGGGGAAGGAGCTTCATGGGTCGGAACGAGTGGACCAGTTCCAGCAAATTGACGTCGTACTCCATCTCTTCTTCTTCGTCTTGACCGAGGCATGCCGTACCATTCACCAAGATCGCCATATTTTTTGCCACCGCTCACAAACACATTAACGAGCTCAGCGTCTATCCGCTGCCTTCCTCTGTAGTTCCTAAATTTTAAGCCTCGATGGAACTGGTGTCCGTAAAATTCAGTCAATCCATTGAACACGTCCAAGATCGACTGGATGTAAGCGTTGATGCGATCGAAATCCGCTGTTCTGTTGGTTACGATCGTTCTTTCAATTTCGCCTATGTTCGCGTGATTCTTGGCATTCTGAACTAGACCCACTGCGCGTTTGAAGCCTGCCTTTGTGTAGTATTCGGCCGAAGATAACGAGCGGATTTCGTGAGGTGCTTGATTTTGTCGTTGTTGTATCGCAGTCGGAAATTGTAACCATGCGCTTGCTCCTCTTCTTGACCTTGCTCCGGTACCTCCTCGTCACCTTCGTCTATACATACAATACGAACCAGTTCAGTCATCAATTCCATTCTTTGTACTGCATTAGGCCAGATACCGTCAGTGGTTTCCATCACATCAACATTATAAATATCATCGCTCCCACTGCTTGCGACAAATATGTCGGACACACCGGGATCCGCACCCCACATCTTCACATATTGCATCTCCCACTCTTCGAAGTCTTCCGGCGTTAAATCAGGAAGTGCTTCTTCGACACGGACTTGTTTGCGAAGGAGCACCGAGGTGGCATAACCGTCCGTAGCAATCTGGCCGGAAAAGAAAGATTTTCTTCTACCATGATCACTATTGTAGAATAGAACTATTAGTTTCGTACCCATTCGTAGTATAAATGAGAAGTCAGTGACTTACGTTTCATAGCATCGCACCTTGCGTAAATCTAATATGTGACGAATTGTGTTTACTTCTGCAGTACGTGGTTGTATAAGATGGCGCAATCCAGCACGTCGAAGTAACGTCTCACAGGTCTGATTATCAATGGTAGCATACTTTTTCGTAAAGCCAGGCTTAGGCACCACATTAAACAACCGCTGTTGATTTGCTACTGTAAACAAGTCCGGGCGGAAGCACTGATCAAAAAGATCTTGATTAGCCTCAGGATCTTGTAGAAATCTTCTTGAAGTTTGTATCTGCTGCTGCGTCGTAGTAACTAGTTCTTGTAACCGAGTAAATGAGGCATCCCCAATGAAATTCATGCGAGCGCGATCCAAAGGCTGGCCATTATTGATTGCAGCAAGCAATCGTCGTGCCAGTCCATTCCTGCGTTGTCTCCCGAGTCTTGGATTTTCTTCAAGCTCGCGTACTTGCTGCCTTGTCCACCTTATAGAAGCTTCCACCTGGGCATCGCTGGCAATCCTTATTTCCTCATTATTGTACCGTTCAATGTACGTTGCAATAAGATAAGACATCCTCGTAAACAAGTTGACATGTCTTGTTATAAAAGAGGTGTCCAAGGTCTTGGTTATCTCCTCTCCTTCGCCATATCCAGGAATGTCCAGTGGAGTTATGTAGTCAACCAATCTTTGCAGGAGTTCTCGGTTACCAAACGTCCTATTAGCATGGAATCTCGTGAGGGCATCTTGATAATTATTTTGAGCTTGTTCGTAACTTTGTTGCATAGTAGCAAATGTATCAATGGTGGCATTCAGTTGAGTGATTTGTTAGTTCATCATTTCCGTCACCTGGGCCACCTCGTGAGAAACCTCTTGCGACTGGTTGAATTGAGGTTCCCATTGAGCAATTGCGTTTTCGATAGTAACCATTTCATCCCATGCTGTAAGTTCATCCCAGTGTGCGTTTGTAAGATCGATTTGATTATCAAACTGACGAACAACATCTTGGTTGATATTGCCAATACGCGTGCAAATACGTTCAATCTCAATGAGATTTGCCTGCAACTGAGGAAGGCGTTCATGACTGATGCGACGTCGATTGAGTAAATCATGAGCCAGAGCGCAAGCTTCATTGAAAGTGCTATGCAATCCGAAAAGCCTGAGCCGTATATCACCGAGTTGGCCTTCATGATCGCTTGGAAGTGACCCAACGTATTCAGTCAAGTCTCCCAAAGTAAATAGAATCTTGAGATCCACATCTACTTCTTCCATCACTTGTACGACGGCGTTGTTAACATCTTCGCCGAGGGCAAGGTTGAAAGACAATCTCGCCGGAAATACAGGAGGGAACGATTCGTTGTTTGCCAGCACTTCAAAGACATACAGGGCCAACTTATCCGCATCAGCTTTTTGTAATTCCTACAGAAATTATTAGACCATTCTCAGTAAATTGAAAAAAAAACAAGAGTGAATGTTTTACTCACGTTGACAATGGCTCGGAGACGGAGAGATATATAATTTGTTAGCCATTGAGTGTAGTCTTCCACAGTTCGATTGATAAACTTTGTGCAATATTCCAACATAGACGAAGAGATTACTTTGCCGTATGAAAGACAACCATGGATAAGTGGCACCAGACCATCTGGGTAACGACTTCTGTAATCGTTGAAGGAGCGCATGACATCATTAAGTAATTCATCATGGAATACAGCGGTGTTGGTTGGTTGTTGCTGGCCAGTAATCAATTGAAATATTCCGTAAAAGAAACCATGCGTATACATTGATGGATGCAATATGTGATTGTTGTGCAATTGATCGTATATAAAGTATGTAATGAATAGATGACTCTTTATGATCACGTCACGCTGATAAGCTACCAACTCATCGACAACGTTGACAAACTGCACTTTTTCTTCATCCTGCATGTTGAGTAGTTGATGCAAACCAATCTTTCGGGCAGTTTCTTTTAATTTCCCATATAGTTGACGTTGCCGTACACTAGCCCGTGGAAGATAATCAGGACAAAGCTTGCTGGATCTTCTGCTATGTGTCTGAGCTTCTTCAAATCTACCGGCTTGCAGACACGTTGGGCATCTTTTAGTGGACGTTTTTCTTGTTGCTTCTTGTCGTTCTCTTGCTGCAGTCCGTTTCCTCGATTTTTCTTGGACAGACTGCTTTCTTTTTCTTTTTTCACCAGCAAGCTGTCTTTGAGTACGCTGTTGGGCCTGCGCACTAGACTCGGGTTGTTCACCTTCCTCAGGCTCTTGGAAACCTTCCTGCACTATGGTTCAAAATAGAAAGTAAGGTAAAGTCATATATTATTGAGCCTTTTACTTGACATACTTGCTTGGATTTCCGTCTCTCGACGTTTTGACCTTTTTATAGTGGATTATTTGAGCCACCGTCATACCCTTATAGTCATGTCTGTCAGGAACTGATGTAGATGGCTCTGACATTTCTGGAGACAATATCGAAATATGAAGGTTGTATTAATGAAGCATAGAAAGACCCGTAAAAGAAGAGGACGAAGAGGAAAAAAAAAAGACAGCGCTGGATGAACGATCAGTAAAGGAGAAGGGCTTATTTATCAGGATGATTTTCATTGTTCTTTCATGCAGAATACCGGTTTTCATTGTTGTTGTACTGAAAATAGCGGCTTTTATCTATTCTCGTTCATTGTAAGCTATCGTATTTTTCATATATTATTGGTTTCCATTATGATTTAGTTATTATGATTATTGGTATCTTCCACCGCTACAGGAAGTTACCCCCAACTACCTTGAAAAATTGTAGATGCCTTGAGAAATTTTAGCAGTCACTAAAGAAGCCAAGAGGTTCATGGAGATGAGGCCGAAAATGTGGTGTAACCTGTGCTTTTCTTAGAACGAACGACTTCTCGAATGACCAACCCACTTCCAAAAAAAATCTTATGGACGATATAGGCTTACTCAGAAAGGCACAGCGAATAGAGAATTGATTTTTTGTTATTATGGATGGATAAAGCACGGCTCAGAGAGCAACTGCCACATCTTCGGCCTCACCTTCGTCAACCTTTTGGATTCTTTGGTGACCAGAAATGATATAAATATTCCAATAGTGGGTTTTCGTGGGTAACGTGCAGATCTTAAAAATTGTTTATCGATAGCACATGAAGCATGCTAGTATAAGAATCAAGCTTTTTCCATGAAAAAAAGAAAGAGCATGCAACATGATATAACAACAATCCATACAAAATTAGCAGATTTCGGTAATTCGCTTTCAAAGCTTTGGGAAGCATCCGTCCATGTCGCATATAGTTCGACTGGGATTCCGGGATCTCGGCACACTTGTACCGATCACTAAGCCTATGGGTGTCTCGGATGGAGGCTCCAGCACCGCTGTTCAAGCTTTTTCAATGACTTAAATTGAAACATGCAATGGTTCAAATGTCCTATCCATATGAGTTCCTTTGTGTATCACTTGCCCACCAGATACGCAAATTTTGAAATTGACTTTCACAGGACATTCGATACGAATAAGCTTGGTTAAAGACTCTTCTCTTGGTGAACAACGGACACACGCACGCTCCAACCACTTCTCAATCCTCTCCAGAGGCGAATTTGGTCTCATCAGCTTTCCACATGCATCATTCGTACACTTAATTGCGCCAAAGCAAACTTTGCTGACACTCTTTCCGCCCTTTATGCGGTCATGAGATGCTTGACACAACTGCCAACCAATGCCCATGCCGCATAAAGGGACATCAGTACAAGAGTTATTTTCTGAACGTTGTTACCATCAATCCCATTTTGAAAAAGACATGTCTGATGTTCCAAGTATGTATATAATTTATTCATATTATGTATTCGTGCTCGATGTAATAATTTTTTTTTTTTTTTTTGCGAAGCTATACCAGTGATAGAATGCCATTTGCAAAAAGGTGGAAGAATCCTCTCTTTTTGCAGACATAGATTCCAATCAATATTAGTATGTTATCCAATCTTGACAATCGGCTGTATCTCAGGTCTCAGAAACCGCGTCGAATTCGACGAGCATCTCAATTCGACCTTACACGATAGCGGAATAATCAAAGCCCATATCATCTGAGCTCTCATCGTAGGATAAGAGGATAGCTCTCAGTAGGGTTATAGCAAATGAAGTCCATTTGGTTTTAGATTTTAGGCAAAAAGGATCTCAAAAAACTGCTTAACAGTCTCAAAAAACAGAGGTCATCTCAAACAAAGACACTCGTCTAAATTAGGAAGGCCAGTTGGTATACTGAATGCATTTATATATGGAGTTTTGAAATTGGAGAGTCTGCGCTGTAAACATAAAAATGGTGAGCACGCGTTGCGATTTCATTTCCACAATAACATTACTTCCTTACCGGGGAGGAGGTTGAAGAGAACAGGGCCAAAGAAAAAAACGAAGGAGATTTGTGCGTTCCTTTAAGGATAGATTATTTTGGGTGGCACATGTTCTTATCGTGAGACATTTTTACTGCTTTCCGATGGGATACTGAAAAACCCATCACTAAAGCACCTCAATTTAAAAGCAATGTTTTTGCTTCCGTGGAACATCTTAACTTGACTTGAGACATTCTTACTGCTTCCAATAGGACACTGGGAACCCATCACTGAAGCACTTTAATGCAAAACTGGCGTTATCCAGGGTGAACTATTCCTCGGAATAACGCAAAATGAATAACTTCTCAGCACCAAGACGTATCACCTTCCAGTGCAAAATGCACTTCGGCTTGAGCGTAAAAAGGTATATGTTTGACGCAAACATTTATCTCAAATCCATTATTACTTATCAGAGTCGCGATAGGCTACATACCCATCCACTTAGTGTACTTACTTTGTATCAACTCATTTTGTATTAATGCTCCTCCAGTTAATGAAAAAAAAAGCAAACAAAGTTTATATCAGCAAAATTTTCTCTGCTTATCTCAAGCCCTCCTCTTTTTTCTATTTTGAGCACGCCTCTTCAAATATCGTTGACAATAACGACATTATCCCACTTTACTTCCACCTTTTTCCTTCTACAAGATTTACCACTTACTCAAGTCATCGTATCTATTTAAATCATGTATCATACTCACTTAAATCGAGATTTCCTACAATTGGCATCACTCAAACAATGCTTTTCTGTATCTCACCAACTGTCACTGCGATCAAATTTCCGCTGAGAGGGTGCTTGGAGATATTTCCATTATACAGCACAGTAAACCCTTATAGGACACTGATTGAAGATCCACTTCTCAACCTATGCCACAAGATATCAGTTATATGCCTGCTGTGATGGTAGTGAATGGTGTGATGGTGAAACGCGGTATGATGGTGTGTTGTCAGTCGTTCCTAATGCAAAAAAGTTGATTTATCCGTTCATATAAAGAAGAACACCTAAATCGATTGGATAAGATAGTAAATGACAGATCAGCAACATGGCCTATTCAAGGAATCTCATGTCGGTGATAAAATAAAATTTCTTGGCACATAGCTAATCTTTTCTTAGGACGCGCGTCTTCTGTGACAACGGGCGGTATGTCAGGCTGTCTCAGAAAGAGAGGCACATAAAAGGGAGGAGCGTACGTTTAAAAGTTGCATATGGATCTACAATCGAATGTGAAGAGAAGAAAAAAAGAAGATCATGCTCCGAAATTAGCTGGTCTGCTCAGCAATCGGCGTAGCCAAGAAATAACTTGTGTGCTAGGGTACGAACTACGCGATCCGAAGATCGGGTAATCTCACCTCATCGCGGAATGTGTAGTCAACTGCCATTTCATGCAAAAAAGTACTGACTAAACGACGAAAACAAGGTTATTTGTCTGGCTTGGTGTGAGATGTCGGACAGAAAGTTCCGAGAAGAGTCTGTCATATGAGTGCGCAGTAGACAGAAAAAAAAACCGTGCGGTACACTGTGCTCGACTTCCATATGCAATGCATGCAGCCACTAAAAGAACGGGCTGCTGTAGTCTAATCGTACCTCTGTCGCGCACGCCTACAAGAGAGTACAAAGACCATCGAAGTTCTATGATTATCTACGTTCACGATATGTCCGATCCAGAGGGTTTTTCTGTTTGATTGCGACTTGAAGATATTCCTTCGCGCATCATTGGGTAGTGTAGGTTGCGTATATCCGGAGGAAACAGAGTGAATGGTTGTTGCTTCAGAATGCTCTTCAGATCGAGTCACTCAAGTCATCCAAGAGATGAAGAAAAAAATAGTGGCGAACCAGTGATAAAAAAGCGTCATAACATTCACAATAATCTGGACGTATCATGCCGATCATTTATGCCACATATCTTCTACCAAGATATTTTGATATTTAGTATTGTACCTAACATGCCGGAAACAAAATCAAGAAAGTTGCTGAGGCGTTTGATTCGATATGGACGCATTCATGATCTCCATCACTAAAACGGACAATTCAAAAGGATGTGATCAAATCGAGCATTTCCTATCTATTATTAGCTTTCTAGCTTATGATAGAAGCAACGACTCCAAAGTCCAAGAGCGGCACTTGACTACTGATATTTACTTTGGAAAGGTTTGTACTCCTCTTGATGAGTCTGTCTTCAAAGTACAGCATGGCCTGGTCAAAGAAAAGCTCGGCTGTAGTAGTTATAGTACAAAAACACGAGCCAAGACAACAACAACTATCTTGACGCTATTTCTATCTCGGGTTTCATTAAATGCAGTCTAACATTTCTGGAGCCATTTGCCAAGAAAAAAAAAAGGATGCCACTTTCGTTTTACAAACACTGGAACTGTACCTAATATCAAAGGGGCTGAGGCGCGTTGGATGCCGCTTATTAGTCGCCGTTTCCATGGTAATGCTTGGTCCAATATGCATTATAGACTCCGGAAAAATGGTTGATGGACCCCTGAAAACAAGTCATCTTCTAAATTCTAGTATCTTTTGTGGATACCATGATATTATTTGGACGTGGGTCGACGTAGGTGTGTGTGATCTATACGACAACTTGATAGCCATGATACAACCACTGTATGAGCAATTTGTCCATGATACCTCCATCTCACAGACCAAGAATCGCACTTTTATCTGAAAAAGTCGCCCTTTTGAAACACCAGCACTGCAAATATCCACATCGTCGCTGAGAACGCGCGAAGATCGTTTCCACAGGAGAATAAGATCGGAAAGGAAGGTTTGCGGGGATGGCACACTCTGCGCATATCGCGCGGTTCGAACTTATCAAGGCGTTCCATAGAATTGCAATCAGTTTGCATTCTGCTTTTATACTTTCGTATCCTAGCTTCCTGCTGTTGTAAGGAGTTTAAATTCATCGACATGCCGTTTCCATTTCTATTACCGCTTCCCGGTTGGTCCTTTTCATGTCGAATTGGCAAGTCCTGGCTTCCATGATCGGCATCCTTTTATAGTCTAAACGATAGATCAAAGAGAATTAGGTGATATTCTATTCATCGCGAATTCCAGTACGTAATCAAATGCTTCATTGAAGAAAGATTGAAGGGAAACCAGTGATTCATGCGTCCCTTTAAAATAGCCACCTCATCCACGTTATCTGAGACATGTTTGACTTTCCGACTGGGCATTGGAAGCACATCAGCTGAATGCTCTTCGAGCTAATGCAGAAGGGTCGTAAAAATTGATGTACTCTTCAGTGTAAGGTTCATCTGACATCAACGCAAAGTACTATTTAACTAACGCAAACCTTCTTCATCACTCAGTACTTTGGCATGGAAGCCTTACTGCTTGCTATTCTCTCCCAATTCATCCTTGTTAGCTTTCGCCCTGTCGAGCATCACAAAATTGCTGGTAGCAGAATAACAGCAGAAAATTAGGATGGCGTGTGTCTGTGTCGATGGAATGCTACGATTCACAGAGGATGTGCTACCTCGCCTGCTGCTATGGTCGTTACCTGTAAAAAGTCCGAGGACTGCTGCTGCTGTGTGTCAAGAATACATTGGTCCGCTGGAGGAGAAGATACCTAGAAAAGGAATCTCAAAGGTTACATGGTATTCCATAGCCGGCAAAGATCAACAGTATAGATGGGCCTGAACCGTTCCTAGTCAAGGCAGCAGGGTACACAAAACGTCTCTGGCTGAGATAGAAAATGGCAAATTCGGACACAAAAACTTTGAGATTCCTTTAGCAGGTCTATGGCGCATCTTTTTTTCGGCTCGGGTTAGATGTCATGTCGAGCCGATTCCTACTTCCTCTCCTTTGTCTGACCCTTTTACAGGCGGCTTGTGCTGCAACCTACGAGAAAGGCCAATTGATTCCTCTCTTTTACAACAAAATATTCTCTCATCTTACACATATTCCTTATACCTATGCATCTCTCTCATTCATCTGTCCTCCCCATAATCAGAACAATCAACAACAATCGCGTCAGTACAGCTTTCTTGTACTTGACCAGGATTTACTAGGCGATCGACTTGTACAAAGCAACTATGAGGTAATCCTGCTAACTTTCTTCTTTTTTCTTTTTCTTCCTCCGAATGCTGATTCCATCGCTGTGTCAAGGTTGCTGCCCTTGAACCTGTAGAGTGTAACACGCTGTGTACCAAATCGTGGTCAATCGAAGATTCTATCCAGGTGAAAGAATTGATTGAAAAAGGCTACCAAGTGGAATGGTACTGGAACGTGGAGATGCATTGTTCGTGGTAATCATATTGAAATGATAGGCGATTGGACGGTTTACCAGGAGCAACCGCAACATACACAAACGAAGTGAATACACGCGCTTATCGTGTCGGTTTTCCATTAGGTCAGATCATTGTAAGTAGTTCAACATTCCCTTTAAATGTCCGTCGTGAACGTGTTGTGGAGATCCGCTAACGAGAAATAAACGTGGATATTTATAGAATGACAAGACAGTCATCAATAACCATGTTACATTCAATATCATGTACACACCGCTGCCGGAAGATCCGAATCGGATCCATATTGTTGGTTTCGAAGTGTACCCAGATTCGTACGTACCTAATAATAAAACAAGCCCAAAACTCACAAGTGTATTTATAGTGTCACAAATGGCGAATGCCTGCATTCACGAGTCGACTATGCCGCACAAGAAGTAACCGAGAAAAAAATGGACGTGACATTCACTTATTCTGTCAAATGGACCGAGGTATGCAGGTGCAACCTTTCGTGGAACACGCTTCTGATTGCTTTGGAATACAGTCGACGGTGGTTACTCCTGCAAAACGATGGGATACCTATATCATTCCACCCGATCCAAAGCTTCATATTTATGCATTGATCAACAGTAGTGTCATCGTACTTGCTCTTGTGGGAACAATCAGCATCATTTGGTTTAAAACACTTCGTAAAGAATCCCCAGTACATGGTGACGACTCTGATCCCAAGGTAAATTGTCATTTTACTTTCAATCAAAGAGGACTCAGTCTCCTCTACGCAGATTCACGACGATTTTGAAGACATCATTGGCTGGCGATTAATCCATCGTGATGTATTCCGACGCCCAATCTACGGCGGGTTACTTGCTCCTATCGTCGGCACCGGCGTTCAGTTACTCACAGCCTTTGCATCGACACTAGGTAAGTCTTGACATAGGCCTTCTTGATAACTTACATGATGATTAGGGTGCGTCCAGTCTGGTTTCTGTCACCCAGCCCGATCAGGTCCATTGATCGGTTGGTTTATTGTTTCCTGTATTCCGGCAGCGTACGTCAATCGCAAGAATTTCTTTCTAAAGCTAACATTAACTTAGTGTCCTGGCAGGTTATTGGGGAGCTCGGGTGTACAAAGTATTCAGAGGAAGGTCCTGGTTACTAAATGCTTTTTTGGTAGGATTCGTTTTTTCTTTGTTTGTGCCAAGTATTTTTGTTAAACATCATCCTGTTCTTTTAGACGGCATTCCTCGTCCCTGGATTTATCTTTGCTAGCATGATGGTGTTGAGTTTTACTGCTTGGTCTCAACGTTCTTCTTTGGCCATTTCATTCGGCGGATGGGTCGTCCTAATTATTCAGTGGATGATGTTGTTATTCCCATTGACCATGGTTGGCGCGTATTTTGGCGAATCAAAAGATCGCATTGAGCATCCTGTGCGTACCACACAAATGCCACGGCTCATTCCGGAAAAACGTTGGTACCAGCGTTATCAAGTGAGGTACGGGTTCTTGAGAAAATCCGGTGTCATAACCTAACTGTTTGTAGCTTTATCGTTGGTGGTGTGATTCCTTTTGCCGTTGTGTTTGTCAACGTCCATGACTTGTTCAAGTCAATGATGCAGGGTGAAGTCTACTTGGCACCAGGCTACACGTTGATGGCTTTGCTCCTTTTCTGCATCACTATTGTGGCCATGACAATTGCTCTTGTCTTTTTCCAGCTGTGTACTGAGGTAAGGAAGCAAAAAAGAGAAGCCGAAGCTGATTTGTTGTAGGATTATCACTGGTGGTGGACTTCTTTTGCTATCGGCGCGTCACCTTCGGTTTATATCTTTGGGTAAGGTTTTGGGGGAAAAAAGATAAGGACAGAGGGGGCTCATGACTATCTAGTTATGGCATGTTGTACTATATGATGAAAAGCGAAGCACACGGCTTTTTTGGTGGGCTGTTCTATGCAGCCTATCTTTTCCTCGGCTGTGTTCTGATAGGGCTTTCAACTGGTGCACTTGGCTTCTTTAGTTCCTACACTGTCATAAGGAAAATATACACATCTGTCAAGGTATAAACGTCTAGCTTGAGGTTATCGTACTAAATCCTCAATGACTTAGGTTGATTGAATGACTTCATTTTTCTATAGATTCTTTTAAACACTAAAAAAAGTTGACGTTTTGCATTGAAAGGGTTTGTCATGCATGTCTTTTAGAGGCACAAGGAGGCGTGATAGGAGAGAGTCGTCAATACCCAGAAAACTTGACAAAAAAAAAGACAGCACTTGGGGTTATTTTCGGACAAATTCACGCAACTCCGCTGACGACAGTGAAGTAGACAACGCCTTCACGTAGTGAACCGTCTCTCTCTCTCTCCTTTTCTTTGGGAAAGAATCGCGTTTATCTGTAACGGCTGTTGAATTTCTTTTTTCCTATGCATTTTGGGTTTACAGGTGGCTAGAAAGGTTTGCTTTTGTCTCCTACGCCACGAGGTCCATTTATCAGTACCCGCGGAATGTCTAAACTAGGTAATCGATTCCGCGGATCGAAACAGATAAAAAATAAATGCATTGGTTTCTATTTTTTATACTATCTCTTTCCCTTCTTTCATTTGCTTTACGACAATAATGAACAACGATACCCTTAATGTTCAAACGTACAATGTCGCACATACCTTACCAACGCCTACATCGTCACCGCCACCTTCCTCGCCACAGTTGAAGAAGTCACCATCCTATCTAGCACTAGGCAAACCAATGGTCACGAAACCAGTGCGCAAGATCTCCATCATCGCAACATTCCATAAAATGATCAAGGACCTAGACGGTCGTGACAAGACCTTGAAAATCATTCAGTACATTTTCAAGATCCTGTTGCACCACCGTCTTGCCAACCCAAAACTGTGGTCGCCCCTGACTAGTCAGTTCTCTATGACCCGTAAGCTCCTTCGGTTAGGTCACGGTATCAGTCCGCTGCGTGAATTAGCCGCTGGTCCATCCTCTGTATTTGAAACGCTCGTGTTGATCAATGCAACTATCAATGACTTTGCGGATGATATTTATTGTATATTTAAACTGGGCTTAGTCGGTCCGCGTCTGGGAAAACGTGCTGAAGAGCTGGCGTATTATTGCTGGTTCATTGGCATTCTGGTCGATCTGCAGTCGAATTTCGCAACACTCCGCCGATTAGAACAACAAAACGACAAAGAAAAAGCCTTTATGACCAAAGTCTCCATGGTCAAACTCATCATGGACGGCGTCTTTTGCTGTAAGTTCTTTTTTTTATCACATCCGTTTTATCTAGGTCGAAAATTAAACTTTATTACTTTTTGTGTAGCTTGCGATATTTGGCAACCATCGTTTTCAAACGGTGTCCAGGCCTGGGCAGGATTCTTTAGCGGTTCTCTTTCTGGTTACAAATTATGGCAAAAGTGCTTAGCAGCATAAAACCATCACTCCTCTCATCATTCCCTTTTCCACTTCATTCACCTGTTAGATGTCCAATCCATTTGTTTCATCACTTTGTACATGTTTTTAATAATAGTGTAATGACCAACTGGTTCTCTCCATTCAAATGTTTTGTTGCTTATAAATCTTATTTCAAAATCAAATCATACATCTGGCTTCAAATAGTAGCATTTACTTCATTATAAACGCTGCCACGGAAAGTAAGCAAGAAAGCTCTAAACGAGGAGACGCTGCTATCACTAAAAGTCTTTGCGAATTTACCTGTCACTGCGTCTCTTACCAAATCGTTTTCTTCATATGGTTTGTACCACCTTTCAAATGATGATACTTGACAGATAAGATCCAATGATTTTATTATCGATGGCCAGCGTTACAAAATATGTCCCCCACTATTATTATCAGTAACGTGCTCTTGCCAAATGCTATCGATCCACTGGCTATTTTGAAGAAGCTGCACCGAAATGCAAGAAAAAAAATACAAAAGTAATATACATTGACGTAAAAAAAAAAAGAAAAAAGAATAAATTACGGTGGCGGCGTCTATCGTTGATCGTGGCTAGAACAATAGATTGGTATCGACTTCTCCTACGAACTGCAAATATCACCTGTAGCGTGCATCACTCATATCGATCTGGTTATCATAAGGTGCAGGTGATTTTAAGCGAACCGCAATATTGCTCTAGTGGAGAAAGTCAGATGGAGAAATGACCATTGTCTACGTACTTCAATCGATACATGTTTTGGCCGTGATAGATCCAACCCTTCTGCTGAAAAATCTTTCCAGTTTTGCCAGTTGATAACGACTGGGTTTGGTGGCGGAAAAGAAGAGAGAAAAGACATGATAAAATAGACCAATCCAAATGCCAAGTTGAACGTTCCAACGATAATGTTAATGACCCCAACGTCGAGGACGAGACAGCCAAAACTGGAAAGAAGAGAAATCAGTCAAGGTTAGGGTGTTGGTTTCTGTCGAAATAGAGACGTACAATATAAAAACCATACCACGTCCACGGTAGATCGAAAGAAATCGGAAATACTGAGCTGAAATATCTGACTGTTTGATCTCATTGAAAATCAAAAGCGCAGCAAGAATACTAAAAGGTAGGAAATGGGTAAATAAAGGTGGATGCCGACATCTTGCCTATTTACACTCCATATATACACAGGACGATCTGTGAAAAGTTGGCTTGCGTTGATTTGAAAATTGCTGCAACAATCACAAGCAAATAGAGTACGATATTGATACCGTTGAGTGTAAGACTTAAAATGTTTTCGATTTTTGTCCGTGAAAGCATGGATAGAGGAAAAAGAACTAAAAAGCATTTGTTCTCTTTCTTCCAATCATTATTGCTATTGTTTTCTTTTTACCGAATTTGGCAGGTAGTTTGACATGTTATTTTTTACTTTATTTATCGCGCAGTCATTTTCCAATTCATCTTCATCTGTAAACTCACAGGAAGTGTAGCATCTGTTACGGTTACGAAATCACCTTCTTCTATTAGCTCTTCAAGTACTTTCGATAGGTTAGGTCGGGTGACAGTCTCCAGCGCTGGTGGTGCCTGCATATAAAGTGATTTGGAAGCCGTCCGTAGACTCGGTTTCTTCAATTGCCTATGAACAGATAGATCACCATAAGCTTACCGTAGTAACACTTCTTTTATTTTTTCCTTACACGTCAGGCTTGTCCTTCAGCCAGTCAATGAGTTCTTCCAGGGTCATTTTTGGATCTACTTCGACAGTTGAAGATGTACTACCGCAAACAGGACACTCGGCCTTCTTTTGATGTTCAAATGTATAAGTATAGACGCCATCGTTACCGGTATACATCATGTAGTTGTTCAGATAAGGTGCAATCATTGTCGCCAATTTGAAGGCTTCATTACAGCAAGAAGCTAACAAACGCTATTTAGCGGCACGATTGATGCCACCGTGGCCGTTTTTTTATACCTGCAATAACAGCGTTGGTTGATGCAATCGCCGGAATGATATTTTTTACCACTCCCTGCGTAAGGGAATACGTGACACCTACAATGTTGAATTTCGCCGCTCTCTCTAATGCTGTCTGATAGATCCACTGGATATGTTCCGGGTTGTCACTATCAGACTTCACTTCCCCTAGACATGGGTTATGTCAATCGTACTATTTCCTATATAGAAGGACGGTTGTTACCCCAGACACGAGGCCATTCTAATACAGAGGCCCATTCAATACAATGTTCCGGTAAGCGTGGGGTGTTGGCAATGGTACAGATAGGAAAAGTCGTTGGTTTGTTAAACATATCCAAAGAACACTCGTAGCAAGAACTCATGGTAGGTAAAATCACGCGTGCTTGGCCCTTAAAACCTAGAACAGGTCTTTTTTAGTAAAACTGAGACTTTGCGTTTGTTAAGAGTTATACCTTCTGTACCACCGTCAATCAATGGCTTCCAGCTTTCAGGATCGTCAGGATCCACCATATCAATCAATTTTGCATTGATCCACCGGCGAGCTTCCACAGAATCCAGCCCACAAATGATGATCTGGAATTGTTTATAATAGTCGTCATCTTTATCTTGAATCTTTCCGAAGTACCTAGAAAACATGTTCAGTTTAGAACTATGTTTTCGCAGGGAAATGGCTTACGGTGTTACTTGGACGCCAGGTACTCGCTTCGACACAAATTCCGCTGCAACAATAGCCTTTGGCTTACCAATATCCTTTTGCCTGGTAGGTAGACAGACTCATTGGTCATTCTACTGTTTGGATAGATATCAAAGACCGCTTACCGGAATAAAAACTGACGATTCAAATTACTTAAATCGATTGTGTCCATATCGATAACATGTAGTTGCTTAAATCCTGAACAAGCCAAGTTCTTCAGGATTTCGCATCCCAGCCCTCCGGCACCTATGACAAGAATCTTACAGGCTTCCAGCACCTCCTTCAGCTTTTTTTATTTATTTAGATAGAATCGAACAGTGCACAGGTTAGTAATGAATGCAGGAAAATGGTTGACATCGGTCAAAGCATTCACCTTTTTTGAGTCCAACGCACCAATGATGCCTTTCTCAAGGTCTTCTCCATAGGAGCTTGATTCCAGCTCGGATGTGAGATTGTCATCAAGTAGCATAGCCTCTGAATTCAGGTTATCATTGTTCGTATCGGTAACCATGTCGTCTCCTTCACTTTCTGGACTGAGATGCTGAACGACGTAGGATCGCATACCTTCAGTCGAATTCATCTTGTGACGTTTGGATTCAGGTACAAGCACTGGGGAGAAAACTTCTGGTCGCTTTGAAGACGAAACAGCAGGATCCATAACGGTGATTTAAAAAAAAAAAGGTTGAGAAAAAAAAACCTTGACGCTGCAAACAAGACAGGCTCCAACTTTGGGAGATTAGCCTTTCGGACAGACTTATAAGCAGTCCTTCTGGGACAGACACGCTTTCAAAAGCGATCAATTATCGCTTGCATAGTTCCACTCTGACCGTTTCAACAAAATCGGATCTGCATGTCGACCTTTAGCAGGATCGACTCGGGATATGAGACAAAAAACTGTTCTCTTGAACACACATGTTGACGTGCATCTTTGTATGTTTATACTCTGGATATTTCAAAAAATGAAACAGGTACAGATGTGCACGTAGAACCCGCAAGTATGTTGTGTTACTAATTCCTTACTGGCTTTCAGTAGAACTATTCGGGCTGCATGCGATCGTATAGTGAATTCCATTTAAGTTGAACATTTGAGGTGCAGTGTGTTGCGAAACATGATTAATGCAGACTTCCATATTTAAGATAATGACCCTTGCTTTTCAAATTGCAGAATCGCTCCGGGATTCAATAGCTGTTTCTTTATGGTTTCTTTCTGCCACCAACCCGTGGGAGAAAAAAAAAATCGCATTGTTTGTACGACACTATATATCTTGCTGCTTCTGAAAAACTATACCACGAAGGGTTCGTATTACGCAAAGGCGGATGTTCAGAAATTTGTAAGTACGAAATCGTTTTCCGGCTCGAAAGACGACGAATAAAATATGCAATGTCCGAGCGATTAGCAGCATTCTAAGAGATATCATTGATCAAAATGCTCGCTGCTGTACGATAGTACAAACGTTTTTAAAGAGAACACATTCGTTTTATCTAGAAAAGGAGTTTTGGAAGGGAAGATATGTGATGCAGTAACTTATCGCACGGTTCATGAAAGCATCATGGAAGACTTTTTGAACTTCGATAGCAATGGGTGGCGATGCTCTGAACTGCTATATCGACGGCCTCTTGATCCGCAACGAGGAGTGACATCGTCGTTGTTTCCATGGGACAGGAGGTGGGGAATTATTAAGAACACTGCAATGGGACACTCCAGCTTCCGCAAAAGCAAAGGTTTCTTAAAATAAACGCTCCTGTTTCTTTCCGAGAATTGATGGACAATGTGCCATTTGTATTGCTGGAGCGCTGCGAACGGTGGAGGCCGGAAGTCGGAAGGCTTGAAAAATTGGAGTGTTTCAAAGAAACACCATGCCGCGGGTGACAGGACATACAAAGCAGATGTCCATATCAAGTAGAATATATTTAGGAATGGTGAAGTATATTAAAAGCAACAATGAATCATCGACTTCAGATTACTTCTAGATGACGGATAAATTACGAGATACTGAGCGTTATTTCATCGTACATATTCCCACTTTCACGATAAGCAGTCTCTATGTGCCATGCCTATTTATGCAGACGCCGGATTGAAACGTCCTAAACATCGTAAAAACGTAAACACTTGATTCATGCTGTTAGGTGCACAAGATCGCAGATACAGGATTACGGTGACTAAAGAGGCGTGAATGTGTGTTACAGGACAGTAGCTGCGTCGCATCGGACGAGTAACTTACAATGAGCGCGTTACAGCGTTCTTAACTTTTTCCTAGTTTAGCTGCCGATATGACATCCCGCTTGCACTGATATTTGTTGTAACCTCGTTTTAACACCATTGTATTTTATTCAATAGAAATGATTCGACAACCAATGGCTGTAAATCTATGCAGATACGAGTTTGAGTTGTTCCTTTCGCAGTAGGAAGTTTCATTGCCGGATAATCGCATCAGGATGTTGCCGTTAGAGAATAGGGACATATTGGATCTCGCATATTGGAACCATCGTTCCACAAATGGAAATGAATTCTGAATTGTGAAGAGATGCCGTATCAATTCAACAATGCTGCTGCTGCTGACGGTCTATTATAATTACTTCGTGAAGCCCAATATCGGATTCTTTTTGGATAAAAGGAAGCATGGCCTTCGTTATAAACATATTTGGTATTACTCTCGCTGAGTTGCGCTTTCTTGCTTTATTCATAGTACTGCCTCTATTTATCGAATACCGACTCGAAACAATGATTTTATAAAGCAAACAGATCACTGACATGAAGTGCTCTCAGATTTAATAGTGTTATATCAAGAAAAAGTGCATGATTAGCTAAGGCCTTTGTTTTATAGATGAGATGTTGGAAGAAAGAAAAACAGAGGGAAATGAGAAAGAATGTTACAGAATTGCTTAATGCTAGATTTCGTCATCTCCAACGGTTGGTGTCTTGGGTATCTCATCTTGTGTCCGGGAGGTAACCAGATTCAAGTTATTGTCATAACCATCTAGACAAATACATCTCAATTCCCTAAATTCATGCCACCAATGAAAAAATTACTTACGTTTCCTAAAATCTTTGAGGGTTTCTTCAGGATCCGACAATGTCTGCGTATGGTACATTTCATAAAAGCCTTTGTACGTCAACTGGTCTTTGTCATCAACATCAAATGATTCCACGATTTCCTAACGTACATCACATGTCAGCAGGATCAGCTTATACAAGTAACACTCACATCGATGACAGATTGGTCAAACTAAGCGAGGATAATCGACATAGATAGAAATTAGCCTTTAGGCCTCATTGAACACGTGCAGATCTACACGAACTCGAAGCGTTCACTTACAGCACGTCCGTTTGTAGCCGCTGCAAAAGCTTGCAACTCTTCGATACTCCATGAACCATCTTTATCCTTTATAGTTTTAAATAAATACATATTGGTGTCACCATGGACAATAATATAAATTAGTTTTACCTTGTCAAAGCGATCGAAGATCTCTTTTAAGATCTATAATGTCAAGATGTTCAGTTTTCCACACGCATCGGTGCTGTGTTTTCCAGGCGACTGTACCGATTCGACTCTTGGGAGAAACTCATCAGCGTCGTCAAATAGAATAGAAAACAAATCGTCTGAATCCGTTGTCATGGTAGAGGCAAGACAAGAAAACAAAAAAACTAGGAGCTGCGAAACTTTATGTTCAATATCGGAGTTTAAAGACAAGAACGTGTTCATCCAACTTCAAAGGCTATTGTTTCGTTTGAGCGCCTCGTACAGCGCCAAACTTGACAGTAACTTGGCATCCGGAGCTATATTCCATGCGTCCTTCAACGATACTATCTTGAGCGTGATGTTTTCTCCATGATCCCGCAATCCTGTTAGTCTGCCTTCCAGTGCATCAATCTCGGCATTGGACAGATATTTGGTGCATACAAACAGACGGAGGAATTCATCTACAAATCCATTATAAAGATCGTGACGAGAATGCTTTGAGTTGCTGTTACCTGATCCGCCAGCTGATGGATAGACACCTCGCCAACGATCACCGTAGGCAAGTTCCGTCATGTCAATCAACTCATCCTCCTTGATCGTAAGGCCTTATTTTTTTTCCGGGTTTTGTATAGTAAGCCTTTGTTTTTATCCATATCATTTAATTGCACCTGTTTCTTCCTCAATTTCCTTTGCTGCTGTCCCGGCAAAATTACCCGATCCATCAAGCATACCCGCGGGGAGTTCAGGAAATGAAAGTGAAGGGATGGGTATGCGCGGTTGAAGTGTCAGGATGATCTTATCTTCTTTATCCTTCTCTTTTGATCTAAGGATAATAAGGATGGACCCCGCGCCGCCTCTCTTTTTTTTTTTTTTTGCCAGCTGAGTCTATGACCATAAATACTGGCTCACTCACCATAAATACAATGCCAGGAGCGTTTTTCTTCGTGTCTTTAAACTGCACATTGGCCTTGAACTTTATGAATCCGATTTTTCCTGCTCCAAAATAATCGGTACTTTGCATTTCAATCGAAGAAATATCCATTTCGTTGTCCCGTTCTCTTTGTTCTTTATCCAACTGCTGGACCCAGTCTTTAAATGGTTGCGAATGTACTACATTCTCCAGCTCTTTCACTTCAAGTCCTGTCAATGGAACTTTTTGGTTTGCAATGCTAACAGTTGGTGTCATTTGGGTCAATGTTCGGACAAAACCCGGGAAAAGCCGCATGGCTTGTCGTTGCAACACGAACATTTCGGTGAGCGAAATCTAAGCGGAATGCTGAATTGCAATAGCGTCTTTGTGCCCACCACACGTGCGCAATTGACAAGCACAAGACATCAGCAACTCTGTCAGTACCTCATGCTAATAAAGAGAAGTAGTAGTAGCAGTTCTTTGCATCATACGCCAGAAAAGAAGAATGATGCAGTTGTGTAGGCTATCTTTTAACTTGTTTTATGTAAACGTCGCCTTTTTGTCTAATACTGCTTATTGAACAAGTTTTTACGCTAATCTATATAAATTTTGCGTCCATGAGGAACCACTTTTACGCTAAGAAAAGAATCAAGTATGCATTCGTTAATACATAAGTTGGCAACAAGTTCATACACTACTTACATCAACGCGGTCCTTCGATGGACGCGAAATTTATATAGAAAGCATAAAAATTTGTTCATGGTTAGTAAATGGAATATTATTCGGATGTCGTTGTACTTAACCCCCAAAGGGCATTTCCATGATTTCATGGGGGCCGCAACCCGCACCGTGATGGGTGGAGATGGGAGAAGGGAGAAGATTGGCACTGAGAACGACCAATTGAAACGCACTGCAGAGGACTTGAAGCGACACAACGTCCAGCAATCTATTGTACAAGATGAGTGATGCTGAGCGAGACAACATTTATTTGACTTACTTAAGTGATGGGTAAAGACGCCACCACAGCTGAGAGGGTTCGGAACAGACGTTCATAGAGGCTAAACAAACACATCAAAAGACATGAGTGATCCAGGATGCGTATCCCATTAAAAGTACATACCGGGGATGTAAAATGAACGGAGCCAAAGGAGAAAAAAAGAATTCATGCGTCCCTTTAAATACAGCCACTTTACGCGTTCCGGTTGGTGCGTTGTGGAACATATTACAATGGTCCAGCGCAATACACCTTTGATTCAGAAGTAAAGGTGTCTGATTCTCTGTGCAAAGGTCCACTGCTCCTCACCGCAGGATTGAGGTGGTGTCAACGCAAGGTAATATTTAGATGACGCAAATGTGTATTCAAAATCTAATGTTATTACAGAGAAAGGAATATTATCCTCGGATTTCTGTAGGTGTACCGCAAACATCTTCAATGTCGTCGGTTGTTGTCGAAGTATCGGCTATACTATCTTTTCTATGTTCCTCAACCCATGTATCAACCATCTCTACAGCTTCCTTTGGGTTGCGCTTGTGACCCATCAAAAATCCTTGCAGATGTGCCATGCTAAATTCCATCTCCGGAATTTTAGACGCAAACGCAGCCGCCAGTTTTTCAGTATCATCGTCTGTAAGCGTAGGGTAGAATTTGGTAAACAACTCGTACGCTTGTTTACGGGTCGCATTGCCGAAATGAACACGAACATCAATACGCCCTATCAAACAATTGAGTAAAACAAAAGAAGCTTTCCTGAATACTTACCTGGTCGTATTAATGCAGCGTCCAAATTTTCAATGTGGCTGTTTGCAGATGAGCTACAGTCTAGCTAATTTTTCTTTTCTCTTCTTACTTGGTGGTCATACATAATATGCGACCCTCTTGAGCAGCTACACCGTCAATTGCATTCAAAAGACCTTTGTTTTTCGTTAATACATAAAACTAAGATTCGACTGGAGATTACCTGAGAAGGTAACATTGTTCATGGCGGCGCCTTCACCGCGAGTTCTTTGCACAAACGCAGCATCAACATCTTCTATAAGAAGGATGCATCTAATTCACGCAATTAGGTTTGAAAACACACGTTAGAAAAATAAACGAACCTGCTTGGCGTCTCGGACACCAGTTCTCCAAGGGTGTCGTCCGTAAGACTTTTATTGCTCAAATTCACCACATATATGTTTAGACCCAGTTCGCCCTTGAAGACGTTTGTTAATGATGTACGTTGAATTACTCTGTTCACTTACTGCCAATGAATAAACAAAACTTGTCTTTCCTAAAATTAAAAACGTCAATATATTCCAGGCATAGCAAAACATCCAGATTACCCGATCCTGGCGTGCCGTACAACAAATAGCCTCGACGGAAGGGAATGCCGCGATCACTGTACCACTGTTCTGATAATAAGAACTCTTGAGCATCCACGACAAGATGCTTTTTAACATTCGGTGGAATGACGATGGTACTCAGCGGCCTCTTTGGACGCGAACGTGTGCGACGCCACGCACCATACTGATCTGTTATCGACGTTGATGAGAACCGAACCGAAATTTCCTTCTGTGTCTATTTTACCCGCCGCAAACACAACTGTTCTGCTTAGATCACGATCAATGTATTTCTTTTGTGCTTCAAACACAAGTGATTGAAGAAGTGTACGGGAGCGGCCAAATGTACTAATTTGTATCCTTTCAAGCGGTGCGCCTGCAGCAGCAGCAGCAGGTGACAATGTCTGAGGACGCTCTCTACTTAACCAAACTAATCGGTGTTTGTAGGTGAAAAAATGAATCCCTGCCAAACTTCCAACGTGAATGTTCGTTTCTTCTTTTGCTTTTTTTTCCTATTACCTGGTGCAGGTAGAAAGTACACAGGCGGTAACATCGCATCCAACCCTTCTCCAGTTAATCTTTGACCTGCTCGGGTTATGGTTGTGGATACTGAAAACTGAGACGTGTTGTTGCTGTATGGATGTTCACTCAACCAATTCAATATCCAACTGTTGTACAAACGTGAGTTTGGAGCAATTGTTGTCTGTATCTACCTGTAGGATTCATCACGGCTATCAAAATCGGCTGTAACAATGGTGCGCTTCTTCAGATACTCAAACAGGTAGGAACCGAAGTACCGGAAACTTGCGAGCGCGCCTACGGTTGGCCATGAATATAACGGAATTGTATGGGCAATGTAGCTATCGTCTTACCGCCAATTACAGCAAGCTGAAGGCCACCTGTTGCGAGTCTGGCAATATATATCAATGAGCAGCCATAGTTGGTCATTCGCTTGGCAGCTTACTCGCCAACACCAAGTTTCTCTGCTATGGTTGAGACGATTCCTCCGAGAGTTCCTGGACTGGTAGGATCGGTTGGAGGAGGAGGAGGTAAGGTGCTAATGCAGCGAGACAATCCATGAGCGCGTTTCACGATGAGCGATATATGTGGTGGGGTGAGGAACAGAATATTTGGACCTGTAGATGGGGGCATTCTCGCAGGGAAGCTGTACGTTTAAATTTTTGGTTTTTATTTGACGTCACTTTTTGAACACAGCGTCTGTATCGGACGTATTTGCTCGTGATAGCTCAGAAAGGAAGGGAGGAAAAAGACCCTATGGATGAGACAGGAAAAGGTCTAAGGAGTGGGGTGAAATAGCGGTAGTGGACGAGGAAAGCGTAGAACGAAGGAAGAAAAAGACGGGAAGAAAAGAGAAGAAGAAAGTAAGCGAAGAGAAGAAGAAAGGAAGCGAAGAGAAGGAAAAAGGAAGAAGAGCAAGGAAAGCCTAGCTTGGTCCAAGAGGAAGAAGATCGATAGTGTAAATGAGAGTAGAGAGGGTTACTGTGTCCTTGCGAAACCCCGGTAGTATTAAACAATGTTAGTGTAATAGCGTCCTTATCCATACCGTGTGGGCTCTGGCTCACCATAAGGTCGTTTCTTGTAGTTCTTATTGGGTCTGGCTTCAGGCATGAATTCATCAGCTTCTTCAGACTCTGGACGGAAATCTTGGGCAGCGGAGTCAGGATCGTCTGGGTGCGACCACTTGATGGCAAGGAGGGTCTTTAGTTCTGTAAATTGAAGCCATCCTTTGTTACGATGCATCTCGTAAGCGCTGTATAATTTCATACATGTGTGGCAGCGAAAGAGGATTCGGGGCAGGGGGGTGTTTTTCATAGTACCATGATGTCGAATTGAGGCCTTGGCACATGGTCCGTTGTTGCAGGCGAAGTCCTTTTTCTTTTGGTTGAGAAGGTTGTTTAGACTGCCAAGTTCGGGAGAGGTCAGCAGTCTGGCTGGCCCAGTTTACCGGTCTTTAGCATCAGATTTGGTGCAGACGTGAGCCGTCGATGTTTAGTGGCTGTACCGTCCGTAGTTCCGTAGGGATGATAATGTGGTTTGTTTGTAGTTATGTTTATCTTGAGTTGTATTTCAAAGACTTTATTGGACGCTATGTAAAAGTGTTGGATAGATGAAAAAACCTGTTTGCCCGATTTACAGAATTTTTCCTATGATTTTGCGTCTATTTGGAGATATTTGGCGTTACGTCCAGATAAACTCTGCTTTGAAGTACGTATATCTTTTTACTTTCATCCAATTCTTTGATTTGCGTATCATACTCTTCCATGTTGCATTTGCGTCACCGATAGTTTCCCATTATCTAACGCAAAAAGACGTGTCAGAGACAGGTTTCTTTATCTCGTGCGAGGACGTGTTGAAGATAGGTTCCTTTTATCTCACACAAAAAGGATGTCTGAAATAACGGAAAGTGACGCACATTTAAAGGGACCGCTTCTTTTTCCTTTTTGTACATTTTATTCGTCTTCTTTATCAATCCAACATATGAGAAGCTATCTGAAAAACGAAAACACGTAGTCTTGAAAATGACATAAAGATGGGTGTAATTGTGCCAGTCCATTATATCGGAGCTTGAATTCAGAAGATCTTTACGACAACAAGCATCATGTCCTAGTGTTGTATTCCAACATCCTCCCATTCACTGTCAGAAACATTGCTACACAATGATCGATACGTTACCATAAAAGGTCTTGTTTCTACCCCGACATCATTTAAAGACCTTGAACCACTTCCATATGAGCATTCCAGATTTTTTTTTACATAATGGCTTTTCCCCAGTTTTCCAGGAGCCGCTCTCGATCTGTTCTCCATAAATACTGAATTAAGAAAGGTCCAGCATAGATGACGGTTATATATTGAAGGTGAGAACATTTACAACAGCTACTGCGCAATCGCCTATTTACATAGGATCGAGATGTCGTATTCTCGTCATGGATCTTAAATTCGATGGAATGTACAGAATCATGGAAATCGCCCGCTTCTACTTACCTGCTGACCGGTTTAACTTTGATGCCACTCTTTATGCATTTGAGACCGTGGCTTGTATCAAGGTAGTATTATCGAACATTTGTTCCTTTCGACTATACTTAATCAAGGGTCATTACCTTTTAGGAGATTGTCAATGCTGCAGCTACTACCTGCATGGAATCGATCCGTGGACCCCAGGAAAGCAGGATATCGATAATGTTGCCATCGTTTGGTACACCGATTCGACTGGCTGAAGACCAAGTAAGTATGGTAGCTGAGTAAGCTGAAGATCTAGTCTGATCTAAGTCGACCTACGATGTACTAAGTGAAACCATCCTCGACCGCTTACCACCTGAAGAGGTCCGGCGGGCTCGCCGAAAGCTTTTCGAGGTCATACTCGTCCCTTCAGAATATGTTCGTCATGTCACAACCACAGTGATGCGTATCTCAATTGTTGTTTAATACCACCTGCATTCGTAAGCACGCAATAGCTTCTCTGCTCTCATTTACACAATCGATCCTCTTGCTCCTGAACCAAGCTAGGCTTTCCTTGCTTTCCTTCCTTTTTCCTTCTCTTCGCTTCCTTTCTTCTTCTCTTCGCTTACTTTCTTCTCTTTTCTTCCCGTCTTTTTCTTCCTTCGTTCTACGTTTTCCTCGTCCACTACCGCTATTTCACCCTACTTCTTAGACCTTTTCCTGTCTCATCCATAGGGTCTTTTTCCTCCCTTCCTTTCTGAGCTATCACGAGCAAATACGTCCGATACAGACGCTGTGTTCAAAAAGTGACGTCAAATAGAGACGAAAAATTTAAACGTATACATATAGAGTAGGGGAATCACTAGGGACACTCAGAATCCCCGCTTAGGGACACTCATGTAACGCGTTTTTGCCGGCGGGTGGGCAAATATCTTACCGAACTTTGATGCAAGTATGACTGTGCTCAAATAAAAGCCGAGTCGTGGGTATCTCTGAAGCTACCGTCCGTAAGATGAGTGCTTATGAGCTGAGTGTCCATGAGCTAAGCCGTTATCAAGCGCCTATAGGCAGATATCATCCCGTTCATCTATTTAAGCCTAAACAGTCGATCCACGGAGACTCAAACACTCGTTGATATTGTATATGATCAGATTTCATTAGAGAATTCTAAGCTATCTATTCAACAGTTCTCTAAATTATGTTACATGAGTGTCCCTAGGAGGCAGACGCTGAGTGTCCGCAATTCCCATAGAGTAGAAATCTCGATTCGACAACCTTCTTTCGCAAAGTCACCTGCAAAAAGTTTGTAGAGAGAGTTTCTTTATCGACTGTCCAGAATTACAGGCCAATTAAATGAGTTATTAAACTTGTTAAACCTGTTAACTTTCGGTAAAGCGATATCAGACGCGTCCGTATGACACGCAGCGTCCTGCACAAGCCCTCCTGATAAGGTTGCCATTTTCTGGTTCGGTCCGGCACATCTTCAATCCCGTACGGAGAGCAGTCACTGCAGCTTGATTCCACAACAGTGTATCCAAGAAGACTGCTTCTTGAGTGTCCGAAGTAAAAAAAAAAAGTCTTCTTGCTCTGCCACTTCCCCGAGTTTTCTCCGGTGCTTGCAGAAGAATGGTACGTGTTTACTGACGGCTTGTGCGACGTTTCTTCCACAGTCTGTACTGCATAACCCCATCCGGTCTAACCAGTGAACAATGAAGACTTGATCTAATAACTATCCTGCTTAGTATCATCATCTATACAACTACGGCCAGCAATCGCCTCCGCCCTCACAACAGCCGCAGGAACAAAAGCAGTCGGCTTATTCCAGTCAATCTTACCAGCAACAACAACAAAAACAACATTACCACCAAGAACCTTATCCCTCGTTATCGGATGTTCCCGCTGGCTCTAACTCTGTGCAAGGGTTACCTGCATTTGCTTACCTGTCACAACAGCATAATCCTATGCAATCGCACATGTCAATCAAAGCAGAAAATGTTCCAGCAGTGCCACAAAATTATGGAAATTATAATTCCGTACGACAAGCTCATTCAACGCCTCCACACATGCACTCTCCCATGTTGAAGCAAGCACAGCAAAATCAAAGACATCCGCAACGTCACCAAAACACGTATTCACAAGCACAGGCACAAGCTCGAGCACAGGCGCAAGCACAAGCACAAGTGCAAGCACACGCACACGCACAGGCACAAGCGCAGGCACAAGCTCATGCACAAGCACAACAGCAACAACAACGACAGCAGCAACAACGACAGCAACAACAACAACAACAGCAGCAGCAGCAACAGCAGCAGCAACAACAACAGCAGCAGCAACAACCACCACCACCTCAACAACAGCAACATCAGCAGCAGCATCAACAGCAGCAGCAGCCATCACAACATTCGTACAATGGTTTAAGGCAAAATACCGTCGTCATGGCTCCCCGATCTGCCGAAGGAGCATCAATTGGTCATCACTACAATGGATATGGTTCGGTACGAAATAAGGTTGCGGCGCAGTGATCGGCGAGTTTATTTAACAGTATGGTTAGGTGGGAAATACACAACAGGAAATTGTAGCAAGTCTCGCGCCATCACACTCGGTACCACCAGTCTATAATCCCGTCGACATTAGCAGTATTGTTCACAGTCCTGTGGTATCCGTGCCCGATCTACCAACAACATTACCGCCATTGAATTCTACCGTTCTAAACACTCCATCTTCTTCGCACCTGACGAACCCGTCTACGCAGTCCCCTACTCTTCAAAAACAACCAAAACATGCTATGGTAGCGAGATCTGGTCGCGACAAATCGTGGGCAACAGATGAAGAAGCTTTATTACGGTAAGCGTGTTTGGAAAGGAAAAAAGACTATCTAGGCTAACGTTTTATCTTAGTGGATCAATGTCTCCAAGTGTCTCTCATGCACTGCCTCCACAAGACCAATCTGTGTTGGCACAATTTCAGAATTCTGCCGCTGTCGAACGACGCAATATGCCACAAGAATTCGAACAACAGGAGATGGGCGATCTTAGCCCTTATGGATGCGATGTACCTGGCTGCTACGCAAGTTTTCCAGCATCGACAGGCTTGTTTTATCACATGAAAAGTGCACATCCGAGCCTGGAAGGTGTCGAGAAACCTTATCGTTGCGCCATGCCTAACTGCAGCAAACGATACAAAAATATCAATGGCCTTCAGTATCATCTGAGAGAAGCGAAAGGCTCATCCGGCCATGGCGCCCCTGCACTAGTAGGAGAGGATGGAGGGGTCGGCGGAGGTAAACAGTTCAAATGCCAGATTCCAGGATGCAAAAAGGCGTACCGAACAGCAAACGGATTACGATATCACCAAACACGGGGACATAATCTTCAACTCACCATGGATGAAATGCAACCCCCACCACCACCACCACAGCAACAATTCCGCATGCGACGAGAGAAATGGTTGCTCGATAGTAATAACGTTTAATATTTTTTTTCTTATTCTTGGGCTTTGTACTTTTTTTACTTACATTATTGCTCCAAAGATCGGGGGAGAGGACGAGAGAGGAAGATTTTTGCATTATCCGCCGCATGTTTAATTTTCCTCTTTCATTGTTTTTGTCTTCCATCTCTTGCTCCTCCCCTCTCTTTCACTCTGATAATATCATTTGGTTTATTTGTTGATCCATAGCAACGCAACGAACGTGAGCGTGTAGATGCATGTAGCGTTAATCTGATTTACGTTATGTATCAACTCGTGATCATAAAAAAAACAAGAAATAGAGAATGGCATTACTTCAACTATGATTAATCGTCAGAAATAGTACGTCTGCTGTTTCGTGTTCTTTCCTTGGAGATTACGTACAGTGCAGGATATGCGTTACGAATCCAAAAATTATCAATAAACGGAAAAAGAAATATATATTTGGAAAAGTGTTGTGCGGATGCATCGTTTTACTACTGTGTTAAGTTGTCGTCAGGGAAACCTTCACTAGACCAGCATAATGAATACAACAGTCGAATATCTACTAGAAAGTCATCTTCGGGAAGGGACTTACGCTTTCGTTAAAGAACACATCGCCCCACCAACCATATGTAAAAGGCGATCACTGGTTGATCTTGGCCAGTATTGGTGTTTCGAAAGCATATTCACGCTTGCCAACCTCAATTTTTGCAGTTGTCTGAATTTGCATTCGCCTTTATGTCGTTCTATCGGAAGATATCAAACATAGATTTTTCCGAAACACGTTCGCACAATTTCAGGCACGAGCCGAAGCATGATATTTCTGCCAGGCTTGGCGTGAAAGCGCCACAAGGAGTTGGCATAATGTGTTACGCTTCTCATGCAAACTTTTTTCACACAACCTGCATCTATAGACCTTGTGTAACCTGAGAGTACAATTTCAAAGAAGTCAAACTCTAGTCTAACTGGTTAAAATACTTGTCGCCTTGATAAGTAGTTGATCAAGTTATGCCGGTTATCTCGTACGAGCAATCCATTTGCAGGACAGGTTACTACTGTCGATTAATGTCAATTACTATCAAATCAAAGAGATAGTCGTACAATGATAATGCCGTATACCAATTTTGCGACTTTTGCCCTATTCATAACGGGGAAGTGGAGAATAAAGTACACTCACAGGGGTACAAAGAAGGATCAAGTACACTGATGGAGAAATGTAAGAAGGTTCTTAAGAGATTGGCTACTCGTAGGCAATCAGTTAACATGGCAATGAACGAATAGGATACTTATAAGGTTGCTTATGATGCGGTATAGTGCTTTGTGAACTTTCCCAGAATATCTTTCCAGTATCAAATTGCAATGGCTGTCATATTATCTGGCAAGAGGAAATTTAAATGCACCCGTACAACGTTCATATCCATGATCCAACAAGAAAAATCATCAGCGACCATGACCAGTACTTCTATTTATCATGTAGGTGTGCGATATTTCCGATTTTCTCGTAGACTTTCCTTGATTCAACATGACCTATCGTACTCCTCGTCTGAATTTGAATGGACGAACTTAACCTGTTTCACTCTCCGTCAGTGGAAACCGTTGTATCATGACTCGTACGACAGCGCGGGTTCGATCCCCTTTTTCTTCGCTTTAAGCGTATTGTATCTCTTAGGAGTTAAACTGTTACTTGCGCAAGCGACCAATTAGGTGGGTAAACGGATGGATGAATAACGATATCGATGGATGGATTGGATTAACGGGTCCGCTTGGTTCTACAGATCACAATGAAGTTTCTCGCCGCTTACCTTCTTCTTAACGCCGGTGGCAAGGCCAACCCTGCCGCTGCTGACATTAAGAACCTTTTGAGCACCGTTGGCATCGAGTCTGATGACGAGCGCATTGCCTCTTTGATCGCCGCTCTCGGTGAGAAGGACATTGCTCAGGTAAGCTAGAAAGCATAAATCGTTTGAACCAATGCTCACGCAATGGTAATAGCTCATTGAGGAGGGCAAGGAAAAGATTGCCTCCGTCCCCACTGGTGGTGTTGCTGCCGCTGGTGCTGCTGCCGCTGCTGGTGGTGCTGCTGAGGAGGCCAAGGAAGAGGCCAAGGAGGAAGAGAAGGAGGAATCCGATGACGACATGGGCTTTGGTCTCTTTGACTAAATAGCTATGTTGCACTGCTGCAATTGTCGACCCGCATTTGTCAATAAACTCATTTAAAAAAGGACAGAGTTGCTGATTCTATTCATGTTGAGTCTGTAATATGTACTATTCCCCATGCGCTTTTCATTTGCACGATGCTGCTACATGGAAAACATGAATATAGCGTTTTGTATCTGCTCAAGAAATATGAACTAACAACATAATCTCGGCCGGAATACAGCGTATCGAATGGATCTACGGCGTAAGTAACATTGTTCAAGTTTATCATGAGAATAGTTCGTGCTGTGAGCCTGCACTGCTTACGAAACCAATCGTTGCACCATGGATGATATAAGCTTTTACTCATTGAACAGTACATACACGTCGTACAGTTGATTCATTCAAGAAAAAGCAAGGACAGATAAAGTATGGGCATTTGCCCCGGACTGTTCCTGTGTCACGAACAAATAAAAAGGAAGCATTTTTTTATTCGCATTATCTATGCCCGAGATGGGGGAGAGATCTATCAGGACGATGTCAGATTGATAACAAAATTTAGTAAAGGTCTTACCAGAATAACACCATCACCGCGTACAAACAACATGTCAAAGTTCCGTTTGACCGTCTATATTAGACGTGAGAATCGTTCTTGCGTTTTGTTTTAAATGTTACCCTAATGACTTCTTCATCTCGATCTTCATTAACATCAACAATCGTGATGGTTTCTTCCACATCACCCAGAACCATGTTCATGTGCCCATCGTATGCCTTTTTCAGATGGTAAATGGATACTGTGGAGTATCTCTGCTCTCAATCACTTACGTGTAAACTGCCACGTAATTCGCGATCGCCTCGAAGCTTAACATAAATTCTTTCATCCAGAGATAACCGAACAAGGTCGAGGGGCTCTTCTACTGCTCCAACATCCGCGTTTGTGGCAATGTCCGTCATGATCGAGTGCGAGTACTCCAGTATGGGAGTGAAGGTGCCATCACAGCCGCTCCACCCGCTGGTCCCCTGCGAAGCCACAAAAGTTAAACTCCGCAGCATTGTGTACTTCCTGCAACGCACTTGTTCATCTCACCGTTTCTGTGAAGCAGAGAGTAGGACGCTCGTACGTGAATAATCATAGTTACAGAGGAATGAGACAACAAGGATTTACTTGTAGTAATCCAAAGAGCTAAGCCCTTTGGACAAGGCAAGATCTAGGGTGGCCCAGAATCCACCTCCATGTATACTTTCTTACAACACATTTTACACTATGTCCATTAAATTGATATTTGGTTATGCCGCGAAGAAAGAGATGCATAGTCTAATCTTCTAGTCGATCTTCTACTTCGTTCTCTTTTCCATTGGCCAGTTTATGATAACAAGCCAGTTAAACCTTAGAGATTAGCGGACCCTTTGCTCGATTGTCCTGACAAGTACACAGAATAGGTTTACTGACTGTAAATTTCATGATTTTCCGTGTAGATACTAGATCTTGAATACACATTTGCGTCATCCAAATATTACTTTGCGTCGACACCACTTCAATCCTGCGATAAGCAGCAGCAGTTCTTTGCGCAGAGAAGCAGATATCTTCACTTCTAAATCAAAGGTGCATTGCGCTGGTCCATTGTAATAGGTTCCCCAATGCACCAACCGGAACGCGTAAAATGGCAGTATTTAAAGGGACGCATGGATCCCTTTTTTTTCCCCTTCGGCTCTGTTCATTTTACATCCGTGGTATGTAACTTTTGATGGAATATGCGTCCAGGATCACTCATGTCTTTTGATGGATTGTTTAGCCTGTATGACCTCTGTCCCGAACGGTCTCGGCTGTGGTGGCGTCTTTATCCATCACTTAAGTAAGTAAAATAAATGTTGTCGCACTCAGCATCACTCATCTTGTACAATAGATCACTGGACGTTGTATCGCTCCAAGTCCTCTGCAGTGCGTTACAATTGGTCACGCTTCGTGCCAATCTGCTCGCTTCTCCCACCCCCACCCATCACGGTGCGGGTTGCGGCCCCCGTAAATTCACGGGAATACCCTTCGGGGGTAAGTAAAATGACATTCAAGTATTTGTTCCATTTACTAACCCTGAACAAATTTTTACGCTGTCTATATGAATTTCGCGTCCATCGAGGGGCCGCTTTGATGTAAGTAGTGTATGAATTTGTTGCCAACTTATGTATTAACGAACGCATATTTGATTCTTTTCTTAGCGTAAAAGTGGCTCCTCATGGGCGCAAAATTTATATAGATTAGCGTAAAAGTCTGTTCAATAAACAGTATACTCCAGTTCCAAATTACTTGGAGTCGACTCCCAATAAGCTCTAAGTTGGGACGCGGCCCGTTTAGGTCCTGTGCGGTGAAATAAACCTTCTGCATCAGTTAAATTGCGCTGTGCTGCTTCGTTATCCCGCTTCATTGCGATGGAATCTCCAAATGTTCAATTTGAAAAAAAATATGTTTTGGATATGTGATGTGAAGGCATTCAAAGGGAGACAGTGATTCTTCTATTTTATGCGATTATAGGTGTTGTGTCCAGCGGAGGACCAGTCGCTGCAAGTAGAGTGAGTTTATTGTCAAACCATGTACTGATGATCGTATACTAGTATCTTCCTTCGCAGAAACTTTACTCTCCACGGATGCAAGATTTCTGTATGTTGATGTGAAGTGACAATGGCGGACTGCGGCTGGTCGCCCTTAACGGAGTACGAATTTAACAGGTTGACTCCAAGTTTCGCCGTTTCTGCATCCGGAAGACACATGATTCCTGAAGATGGTCTCTCTCGAAACCCTTGACCCAAATCAAAAGAAAAAGTTGGAACAGTTCCAGGTGAAGCAACTCTTTATCTTTGCTGCAATGTTAAACTAGAAATCCTCAAGGCGATAACACGAATCGAAGATCTAAAACAATCTATTGACAAACTTGCAGAACACGACTGGGATGTAGAGGTAGTGGGCGCTTAGACCATTGCGCATTGAAATAAACATGACTATATCTTGTTGTTAGCGGTCCGCTCAAAACGTCCTTGATAAGAAAGCGTCCTCCTCCTCCACGGCAGAAAGGTCTACGCCGCTTACTTCAACGACATCTTCACGATCTCCTCCCAACCCCGTCTACGCCCAGCGTTCTCGATTTCGTCTGTTCTCTTTTCTGACTTGGCCATTTGGCTTTGTCTGGAACACAACATGGTCATTCCTTTCTTTTGCGTGTGAGTGAACGATTATGCAAGCATAAAAGACATTCACTGATAAGCTGGGGTTAGCTCACTTTCTTTTCCGGCGCTCTATTACGGCTCCGCAACGACAGCTTCCACGTACAGTGGCTGCCCGATTCTTGCGCGACTTTGAATCAGCGTACGGTGAAGTCCATCTGGATTTTTTCCAAGGTGGTTATCTCCAAGCGCTGGAAATAGCCAAAAAGGAATTCAGATTTTTATTGGTCGTACTACAAAGCGACGAACATGATGATACCAATGCCTTCTGCCGGTATAGTCGAGATGGATATGAATTCGAATGGGGACTGACATCAAAGTCAGAGACACACTAACGTCACCAGCGCTGGTCTCCTACATGGACCAGCATCAGGTACTGGTCTGGGGCGGTAATGTGCGAGAAGCAGAAGCGTTTCAAGGTAGATGGGAGGATCAGTGAACAGCATGAAGCTGATATTGCTATCTCTATTATTAGTGAGTGCCACGCTTCAAGCGACTGCGTACCCTTTCCTCGCCATCATTGCTCTTCAAGTTTCCAATGGAGCTGCTAACACTACTACTAGTAGTCAAAGAATGGCAGTAGTAGATCGTATTGAAGGTTTGACAACACCGGAAGATATCATTCGTCGATTCGATACGGCCCTGGAACGATACAGTCCGGCACTTCATCGATTAAAATTGGAGCAGGAGCAGAGAGAACGGGAGCGGCAGTTGCGAGAAGAACAAGATCGAGCATATCGTGAGAGCTTGCGAGCAGATCAGGAAAAGGTTTAGTGCAGATCATCCTACTCGTGCTTGCTCACCAAATTATAGGAACGCAAGGCGAAAGAAGAAAGAGAAGCAGCCATCCGGGCATTGGAAGACAAGCAACGCTATCAAGAATTGCGGGAGCAACACATACGCTACCTTTGCCATCATCTACCGCCTGAGCCTACTGCGGATGAAGCAGGTGAAATCACAAAGATAAGCTTCCGACTTGCAAATGGCGAACGCGTTATTCGAAAATTTAGGGGTGATGAATCTATGGAGGTAGCATATTCTAATATAATAGACGTTATGCCCATCATCATTTACTTTGTTGTGTTAGGTACTTTATCAATTTGTCGAAACATATCCATTGCTGAGTGCACACCGTTCTGTGGACGACGTAGCTGCCCCTGCAAACTACCAACATAGATACCAATTCACCATCATTTCACCGTACCCTCGCGCGGTTTATCAACCAGATAACAATCGCTTGATACGTGATGAAAGAAGTTTATGGCCCAGTGCAACACTTATTGTAGATTCTGAAGCAGATGATGAGGAGTAGAAAATATATGATTTTGGAATCCATTTTTGCGTCAGATAGGTATTATGAGACATTCAAGCCGAATAATTTTTGCACTGGAAGATGATAAGTCTTGGCGCTGAGAAGTGGTTCATTTTGCGTTAATCCAAGGAACAGTTTGCACCTGATTAACACCATGTTTTCATTAAAGTGCTTCGGTGATGCATTTTTCAGTATCCTCTCGGAAAGCAGTAAAAATGTCTCACGATAAGGACAGGTTCCACCCAAAAATGATCCGTATTTAAAGGCACGGATGAATCATTTCTTTTTCTTTGGCTCTGTTTTTCAAGAAGGCATCCCCGGTAAGGATGTCAATTTATATACGTACAGGATTATTCATGTTTTTATGTCTATTCTTTAGCCTGCATGACCTCTGTCCCGAACCGTCTCGGCTGTGGTGTAGTCCCTTGTTCACCACCAGGTAAGCAAGTATTATCGCAAATTGGGTTATCCAACTTTCACAACAGAACCTCGCCAGACGTTGCATCGCTTCAAGTCCGCTGCACGGCGTAAAAACCCAAACTGATACTTGCATCAGTATAATCTCCACTACCGCCCCCATCGCACCAGATGCAGGGTGGGATTCTGCCATTGGGTAGCTATGCCCTTCGGGGGTAAGTGAATTGGCACCAAAGTATCTTCCATTTATTAACCGTGAATGAGTTTTTATGCTGCTCGAATAAATTTTGCGTCCATCTGGGGACCAAGTTGATGTAAGTGGAGTATTGTTTTATCGCCAATTTACATACTGATAACCGCATATTTCATCTCTTCCTTATCTGTTCAACATACACCTTAGAAGAAATAAAACGGAGCAATTCCGAATGTCCAGGTTGATAAGATGGATGGCAGACATCGCAACGTTTCTTTCTTCGTTCTCAATGCATCTCTTAAGTAACATTTATTTTCGACTATTACTTAGATCTTGTGACATAGTTTACAGTGGTTCTATCTACAATGTTAGATTACTTTTATTTCACCTACTCAATGGCGGGCATTTCCTTCTACGAAAAACGTGCGGAAGACCTTTTGCTACATTTTTTGAGTTAAGGTATGCCAATGCTTCGTCGTCGACCAGTTCTCCAAATCCCACCAGTTCAGCCACAGGACAGCCTGTGATAGGATCAACTTTGCCAGGATCTGCGCCGTTCTGGATCAAAAATTCCGCCATAGGGAATATCTCTGAAGACTCCTTCGGCCGTCCATGGAGTAGTGAAAAATGAAGGGCATAAGATATTATGTACTTGTCCAAGTTGTCTGAAGATCTTCGTTGGCGAACTCGTGCAGAAACTCTTCTGTTTTCGTCTACTTCTCCGTTTTCGTCAAGATATGGCAAATCAAAGGTTTCATACGAACGACATCGCTGCGACAGATCCCAGCCAAAAATGGCAATTGGCGGTAGAATGTCCGTTTCTGGGCGCGTAGAATTTACATCGGCTCCCACAGCGAGTGCGTATGCTGCTTGTGGAATATTATCATGATCGATAGCATCAAAAAGAATACTATTTGCGTCTTGTTGCGAAGGAAGGGTTAGGAACGCTCTCTCGACATATTTAGCGCGGATATATTTCAGCTTTGCACCACTTTCGGTATCAGGTTTCGGTCGGACGGTCTCCTCTTCGCTATGCTTGGGATCCCATATCGCATTTGACCGTTCATTGCCCAGTGATTGAAGTAGCTCAATCATATCTGGTGTAAAGGATGCAATGTCTAGTCGTAAAGATCGTACTTTGGAAATATGAGTGCCAAGACTACGATGAAGACCAGAGCACTCTATTTTATAGAATTATGTTAAGCAGCTGTGGTGTATCTTTTCCTCTTACCAATGCAAAGTAGAACACCAAGATTTAGCGAGCACCACTCGGGATTATTTGCGCCACAGTCCGCACATTTAGTATTAGAGGGGTCTTCACGTAATAGACATAAGAGAGACTGCATACTCGGCGCTGTTAATTTCGCCGGAAAATCTTTCGCATGATCGTTTTGGTTATTAGGAGCGATCGGAATAACTCGGCTTTTGCTCGCAGTGCAAGGTGGTGGAAGAACAGGAAAACCGCCCGCCTGATGGGAGTATCTTCGGAAATATCTTTCCTTCACCGCATGGGCATCATCTCTCAAACCGAAAAGTACTCCGCTTAACGACCGTCTACGCTTTTTCCAAGATAACCGCCTTGTCAGAGCAGGATCTCTCACCTCGATCGGCTTGATGTCAATGCCATGGAAATTCGCAGAACTGCTCATGCCTGTTAGCACGCCCTCGATGGAATTGGAGATGGTCTCCAGCCAACTCAGCATCTCGCTTTGCGAGGTTGCTTGGTAGGTCCGGCGCAGATCAGGAGTAATGATCTCGAAGCAGAATCGGCGACCAGCCTGTCGCGCTTCGCGTACAGTGGCAAACTGCAGGTTGATTGGATCAATATGCTTTTCCAACTGGCGTTTCCAATTACGATACTCGTACAGCTTTCCGCAGCTAAGCACACACCAATATCTAGACAAAATGTGTGATTCATTCATCTGCGCATTATCACATGCCCATTGCCTTACTTGTGCCATACTGCGCCTGGTGTCTTGGATGCCTTGTCATATGTTCCTCCTCCCCTGGAAGGTCGGGATGTAGTATACAAAAAGCCCTCTTTTCGTCGATTACAATAATTTGCCGTTTGTGGTTGCTCAGTGATGGCATGTGATGCACCTGTTTCAACTACGCAACCGTCTACCGAGTTGGAATCCTCGCTGATACTAAGTTTGGTTGGGACAGGCGTTACTACGTCTCCTGCCAAATCAGGTGGTTCATGAGTGTTGACACTTGAACTTGTGGATACTCTGTCACGAGCAACAGCACCACCAATTTCCAGGATCTTTCTTTTTTCAGCTCGTTCCTTGTTGATTATCGCCTGTTCTTGCGAAGCCTTCGCCACAAAATCTTTAAGAGTCGCCAGTCCGGGACTTAACTGTTCCATTTCTGCGGCTACCGATCGATAGAAATCATACTGTCGTTGCTCATGTGACAACAAGTAGTATAGGACTTCGTTGTCCTTTTTACCACCTTGGAGATCCATCAGGAATGTGTAGTAATCAAAACGTGTTAAATCGTATTGACGTCTCCTTAATTCATATTCTGCGTCGCGCTCGCTTTGCTTAGGATCTGGACTTTTCTTCTTCTTGCTCAGATATTTGGAAAGATATGCGTAATAAGCTTTGCTTTGCTCCTCAAACTGCCGTCGTTTTGTCTCGACAGCTTTGATATCCATTTCGTACAGCTTTTGTAGAGGGTCGATAAGCTGAGATTGCATTGAGAAACCGAAACGTTCATATTTGTCATGCATTTTAGGCCAAGCTTCGTTCAAATACTGCGTAAACAGCACTTCTGCGGAGGGAATACCGCTGATAGCTTGGACAAATGCAGCATCGGCCTGCAGCAGTGCTTCTCTTGCTTTTAAAGAATCTTGTGCTGCCTTAAGGATCCGTTTTATACGGGTTTTCGATGCATGTGTACGCTTCTCCAGCTCAGCAATAGTTGCACGGAAAACGGGTCCATCATCAAAGTCTTGATCTCCCAGGATATGGGGCCGCTGGCAGGCGGTGAAGCACTGTTTGGATGGTGGAGAATGATCTCTAGGAGAAGAGCGGTCTGGCTGAAAATAGGGTGGATTATGTAAGTCTTCAGATATGCGCGAGATCATTGTAATCGTTTGGACAAGAGCCGTATAATCGCCCATTTTTCATGCGAAAAAAAAAGGAAATCTCACTTATTCAGTTCGTGTGACTATTCAGGAATAAAAATTAGCCGCACCAATGTAACGCACTGGAAAACTCAATTGGACCATACAAGAAACGATTCGACCGTATTTAGCAGGTAATTCAGTAGAACTATAAAGCATGTAGAAGTTGGAGTAACCTTGTGATATGAAATTTTCATACAGTGATTCGTGAGAGCTCCAGATGATGACGAATCGCAACTCCGCCCGATTTGGATCAAAAAAAATTGGAGAAACTGCCAGATGACCCAGTTCAACTCAACCATGAAACATCACCAGTGTATGCGAGGCATGCACCTGTAGGACTATCCACAACTCGGAAGAGATATCTCAGAAGTAAAACGAATACTTCCTTGGTTGAGGAAGCATTATCGTTTACGAGCAATAAAACCATGCCTCCATAATTTATTGTTGATTCATATAAAAACTGGCTCAGCAACATTGAGTAGGACGAATCAAAGCGGATAAAGGAAATTGTCATAGCAAAGCGTAATTCAATCTTAATGGGGACCGAATAACGTCCATAAAGAAATGGAGTTATCCTTATGCTTGCTTGTGATTTGGTCGCACTTAAATTTTTTCATTCATAGCATGGACAAATGTACGACCTTCTGCACTTCAAGTAAATGTTGAGGAACAAAAAATTCATTACATTTCTATGAGAGCGGGTAACAATCCATACTATGCTTACAAAACAGACAGCGCTAGCCTCTATGTTAGTAAGTTTATACCAGGAAGATTGTACTAAGGAAGCGTAGAGCAGTAGCCGGTCAAGTCAGTTCAACTAACTGCCCCTTTGATGATTAACAAGCAGATTGGTGTACCGTTGGAAGCTAGCAGTATGACGAAGGATCGTTATAAACGTTCCACTATCTTCAAATTATTATAGACTGTAACGCAAACAGCGCGAGATCTCAGAAATAGAATGCCCTGACCTTTCGAAGGATTACGAAGCAGAGGTAGTTCGTGGAGCTATTTTACACAAAAACTGAGATGTGGTGCATGCCCTTGGAGTATCGCCAAAATATCCTGATTAATGTATGGACTTGGCAGAAACAAATCGGAACACAAGCGACTTGTTTGGAAGAGGAAAATAAAGATACAATATGCTCGATTTTGGCAGGTTATCTATTACACTCGCCATTTTCAATGCATAGCTATCATTTTCGTACCGAACTATTCTACTGAAGATATGCGATAGGGTTCTACGTTGTCGTCGAATTGCTGTTGTCGCACGAGAGAGAGACGTTACCACTGGATCCTCGTCATTTTCTTTCATGTCAATCAAGGGTAGCTTGTAGCAATGTATAATCAGTTTGCTTCAAAAACATGTATCTTTTTTTAGTAACGTTTCCATGCTATCTGTTATTGAAAGCGAAGAATCACCGACGTACTTATGGTTTGAACTTCTTACATGCGAGCATGATCACAATGAAAGGAAATATCCAAGTTGACAACTAAACCTGGAATGTGTCCGATAGCATTAAGGACTAGCAGTATTAAAATAGCTACCTATGCGCAAATGAAATCAATAGAATTGCATGGTTTTTTAAAATCGCGTCAAATGGTCCAAAGAATAACATAATCAGAAAGTGAGACGAGAGAAATCATGCCAATGATAAAAGAAGTCAAGTTTACTGTATTATAAAGGTTAATCCATCATTAAATCGTCTCCGTCCGTCATCATGACATCTCTTGCTGAGGAGTGGGCGATTTCGCGACGCACTTCAGGCGAGATGGCATGATGGAACTTGGACTTAATGACAGTCAAAATAATTTCTTTTTGTTCAGGAATCAAATCTTGTTTATACCTAAACGATATGCATATTAGTAAAGCTTGGCCGGTGCTTATTTAAATTTCTCCGGTACCTTTGCACGAAGACGAGCATGGACTGATGCCACAAGACAGGCATTTCACGAGGATCGTTCTGGAAGCGATGGAAATGTTCGACTACCGAGTCGACTACTTTGTATGGTAAAGCATACTTCTTGTCAAGGAGAATGCGGATGAATAAGCTGTTGGGGCCGGTGTATTCCATCTCTGCCAGACGCATGATCGCAGCGGAAGAATGCAGAACTGGAACAGACACTTTAGAAAGAACGCTGCCAACGACAGCTGCTTCCTTTAATGTACAAGTGCCGGAATCGCAGAGAGGGAAAAGGATGCCCTTGAAGAAGGGACCAGGTCGGTACAGCGCCTTCTTCAATGCCAGGTACAGATGGTAATGGAGTGTCTTGTTTTCCTGGATATAATCTCGCACACGATCCAATAGTACCAACGAAAAGTACCTATCCAACCATGTCAGCCCAATGTCTATCATATTAGGACAAGAAGATGTACCTTTGCGTTTGATTTCTTTTCAAGTTCGAAACAAACATGCGTGTAGCTTCATAGGTCGCGTGGGGAGTCCATGTCTCCGGTCTGGTCAAGTATAAGATTTCTTCCCAGTTAACCAAGGATGGGATAATCTTGAACGCCTTGGGCAATTTACCAGATTTATAGCGGCTTAACAACTCACCAATCCTTTCAAAAACCCATATAAGACTCAATGATCCAAATCTAACGCGCACACTCACTTTGTATAAACTTCAACAACCTTTGGGTTCAAAGATGGCGATAACCCGTTCGGATCCTCTGCAGGAAATGGTTAGCCTATCTGGTCGTGTCCTTTTTTTCCCTGAACAACAGTACCTTCATTATTTCTTCGTTCTTCTGCTTCATTCTTCTCGTTAATCTTTTCCATGATAATGTCTGCTAACGTTCTTCTTTCTTTTGGTGCACTGGGTAAAAACTTATCCAACACATCGGCGTCTTCCTCTTCAAGCTCTAATTCTTCGAATTCACCGTATTTATCAACATCCTCCAATTCCTCATCACTAGGGTCGAAACCCAATGGAAACTTCTTCTGTTTACGGCTGGGTGCTCTAAACGCCAATTCGAATAGAAGAAATAAAAATCAGCTCATGTCCCTTTTTAACGTCAAACCCGTTAACGTTATAACTTTTTCACTGCAATGCTAGGTTTGAGAACCTTCAGGCGTATTTTGTCCTGCGGTTATAGCAATAACGGAGTTCGACTGTGGTTATGTTCCTACTACTCACGGTGCTTCTTCGGGATCCTCTTTCGATTTCTCGATCTGTTCTTGTTGTTCTCTAGCGATCTTCAAAATTTTCTTCGACAATTTGGGATCTAAATATTCCTATGGAGCCCATAAGTTCCCGGTCCATGGAAAACAAGTGACTTCGTCAAGGTGTGCCTACATCGATCTCCTCTTCCTTGCCATTACGATCAACAAATTTCTGTCTCGGAGCTTTTCGCCGGGAGTTTTGATCAGGGTTGTCGGCAAGTTGCGCATGTAGAGGGTCATGGCGTTGTACTTTGTTTTTTCTTGTAGTGTCCTTTCCCATGTCGTCTTAATGTCGCGGAAAAAAAAGGGGATCACACAAAAGAACCTTTTTTTTCCTCGTCTTTTTCCTCAGTCACATTAAGTGGATAGTCACAACATTGCCAATCGGACTTGCAGAATCGGTAATGCTGATTGCGTCCACAATCAAACCTATGTTCATATCTTTCATACTACCTTAACAAAAAAAGTCTAGTTCAAGCTTTAGATGCAGGAACATCTGTGCTACAAAAGAAACGTAAAAAAAAATTATTGACCACAGCACCAGCACTTTGTCTACCTGGAATTTGCTGACTGCGAAAAGAAAGGCCGCTTTATAGCAGAGCTATCATCTTTGCTCTGTTGACTGTTACTTTACAGTGCCTATAGTTTTTCAATGCTTCTAGAATTACAGGCATGAGGAAGACACCATGTGTAACGTATCGAAAAGTCCTCACATACCTCAATACCCGTTTGTTTCCTGTCGGAGTAAATCGTTCTCCTACAGGTGGTACGTTTGAACCAAAAAATTGGAATTTTTAAAAGGCTGCTACAAGTTTAATGTGGATCCCAAGGACAAGTTTCCAATGATGCGCCTGTCTTAGCAAATATAGCAAGGTATTTAATGCATTTCAATGGCAATGCATCCAGCGTCGTACCACATTGGCAGATGACTTCCATATGCGGATGATTTTTCACAGATACCAGCTGCATATGACTCATCTAACAACAGCATCGACAACAATAACAATTATTTACAAGAACAGAAGCATCCAGATTTATGGACTATCTTAAAGACACAACAAGACGAGGTATCCTCTTAAAGTCCTTCATGGCATAGCTCGGCAGGTCTCGACATCCTGAGACATCCAGTGAGTTTAGGCGTTCTAATTCTATCAGGTACGGCAAGGAATTGGTAGTAATATTTGCATTGTAGGACAAATCCACCGTCTCCAGGATAGAGGACGAACGGAGAAACGCACATATGCCAGCTTCCGAGATGCTTGAACATCTATCCAGATTGAGTACCCGTAATCGGGGCGCACCTAAAGACACCAAAACAAATGCAGAACTGTCCGTCAATTCGCGATTTACACCGAGGTCTAGCACTTCTAGTGTAAGATGATGCCGTATAAGGAGGGGTATCAAGACATCGTCTGTGAGATTGACATCGCGTAAAATGCATTCAATCATGCCGGTACTGACTGAATCTTCATGGACTTGTTTTAAAGACCGGTGCCACATTCGGTTTTCCAAATCCAAATGATACGGATCAACGTAGATTCCTTGGATCTGTGGACAGTGTTCCTGGATCAGTTGACAGACGGCACGGATGTCTTCAATTATGTTGCCATACATAATAAGCCATTTTAGCTTGTGGCACCGAGGAAGGATGCGTGACAACGTGACACGAGAAAGCTTGCCGCTACCCACATGAGAGATATCAAGCACAGACGTATTCATACGGGTTCTTGTTGACTGCATTTCCTCGGCGATTTCAAAGCCTTCATAACCTCCCCTTAGCGATAGATGTGTTAATGTCGGACAGAACAACGACGTCCAATCAAACGCAGCCACCATGGGCAAGCCGCTACAGTTTTCGAGCCGCAGATGGATCAGACGATGGCCGACGGTTTTGAGCATTCGTAGGAAAGTTTCTTGATGAATTCCACACAGTATAAACTCTTTAAGATAAAGAGATGATATAACTCTTTGAGCGTCCCGCATTCAAGACCTATGTTCTCTCCTTCCGTTTTTGTTACCCAAACTTCTCAGGGATCTGCAATCGTATTGGATAAACGTTTCAAAAATAGACTTCAATACGTCTTGTCGAGCATAAACCGTAAATCGGTTGATAGACTGTGCCGTATGCCTTGATATGATTTTTTTGAATGTATGATTGACCGAAACCAGGAAACAACGCGCAAAATCTAGATCTTTCCATAGTTCTGGCCACGATAATACCCATGTACACCATCTGTGGGATACCTGCAAACAAACTAGGTAATCCTGAAAAGACAGATGCAGGAAGATATGACGCGCAAGTTCAGGAGGAAGCAATGAAACAAAATCAATCATCCTAGATGGAAGAGAAAAAAAAAAGAGAGAGAGTATAACATTCAATAATGCGTGGATTTTCTTTAAATCACGCAATGAGAAAAATAATAATAATAAAATAGCGCTCTCTCTCTGTTTTCCCATGCGTACCGTAAATTTCCGTATGTATACAACTCCTTGTGTTTTAGTCGTTTTGTAATGCGTTAAGTACACTATGGTAATGAAGAATTTTTCTTTCTTCCGAGAATGAATATAGGAAAACTGTTAAATAGCAAAGCACACGCCAAATATGGTCATTTACTAAAACGTTTCAGTAACACAAACCAATAATCAACGGAGACCAGTGGTGAGCGCATGTCATCGTGAGCATCCGCATTTTTTAAAAACTCTATTTTGATGGAGTTGTAGTTTAACGTTTTACTGTTTATTGAGCAACTTTTTACGCTACTCTAAATATACTACGCGTCCATGAAGAACCTAGCTTGCGCTAAGGAAATACTTGAATATGCGATCATGAGTACGAGGATTGGCGACAAAATAATACTGTACTTACATCAACTTGGTCCCCAGATGGACGCATAATTCATTGGAGCAGCATAGACGATTGTTCACGGTTAGTACATGGAAGATGTTTTGATGTCAGTTTACTTACTTCGAAGGTCATCAGGCCTACAGGCCTGGGCCAAGACCGCACCTGAGTCCGGGGGGACCAGCATGAGGGGTACCTGGCGACGACGGCCAGTGGTAAGAGTTACGCCGTGCAGAGGACTTGAAGCGATGCAACGTCTGGCGAGGTTCTGTTGTCGAAGTTGGATAAGGCAGCGTGCAACAATACTTGCTTACGTAGTGGTGAACGAGGGCCTACACCACAGCCAGGACGGTTTGGGACAGAGGTCATGCAGGCTAAACAATAGACAAAAAAAAACATGAATAATTGTGTATGTATATAAATTGACATCCTTACCCCGGATGTTAAAGAGAACAGAGTACGCGAAAATCCATGACTGAAGCACTATAATGCAAAAATGAGGTTCTGGTTGAGCGCAAAAACGCATACAGATGACGCGAACGTTATTCCAAATACAGTATTTATTGTCACTTAAGCCCTTGGCTTCTGAGATATGAACATTCTATGACAGCTAAACGCATCGGAAGTTTTATAGCCAGTGGTCAGTTCTTCTAAGAACTGATGCCCATCTTCTTCAGTATGAATACCTAGCATGGGTCTGTTGACTGGTATCATGGATTCGAACACATTTGTCCAAAGCCATATCATCTCTTCCGCAAGAGGTGTCCCTGACGCTTTTCATATTGAGTTAGCAGCTGGGACACAGTAAAAATAGAGGAACACTTACATAGGTCGAGGATCCTATCTTCGGTATGAACAACCATAGCACCGGCGTTTGACAAAATGTCACTTAATTTATCGGCGATGAAGGTGTCTTGACCACGTGCCGTGCAAGTATCCGCCACTGCAAATGTAAGCCTTAGTAACGAGATCTTTAGACGTTCAGGGGAGATGATTAAACTTACTCGCCTGGATCGCTTTTATAACAATTGGGCTTCCACTCATCTAGACTATGTTAGTGAAAAGCTCTTCTATTTCGTATGATTACCTTATAGAAAGGCTCCAGCATCTGAATAACTCCTCCAGGTTTGGTCACACGTAAGACTTCCTTGATAGCTTTGGGCCATTCATCGACCTTGAACGCGAGCACCAAGAATCGCATACTAACCATGTCAAAGGTATCATCCTCAAAACCCAGACCTTCCAGAATGTTACCGATACAGAAACGAACGTTGCCCGAATTCGGCTTGCACTGCGGGAAAAAGTCGGTTAATTTTGGTTAAATTTTTGGTTAAATAGTTAACCGAAAAGTTGGGGGATTAGGAACCTAATCCCCGGAAATGACCGAGATGAAATAACCTGAAAGTGACCTAAATTTTTGGTCGAACTGACCAGAAATAACCATAAATGACCAAAAAGTTTGGGTACATTTTGATAGTAAAATAGTGGTTCACCACGAATATTGCTACTTTTACATTAGGTATCAGAATCATACAGCATGTTTTAATGCTAAATACAGCAGTATCTGCTTCTTTATTTATTATATATTCTTCACAATTGACTACATTATTGCTGTACCATTACCACCAAATTTCTTTCTATTTTTAAGTATCAGATGGATCGAGCTATTCAGATACTTCTGATGCTTCTGATGATTCTAACGCAGTGTCTCCTACAGATAGTGTCAG
>JNDT01001201.1:0-14364 GCA_000697055.1 Saksenaea vasiformis B4078
CTGTCCATAGTGAATGTCAGATAAGCCCATCGCACACAAACATTACTAACAATTGTATGCTATGAAATCGATACTACAAGTTCCTTGGATAGCCTTACCTATTATGATAGTATCCTGTGGTTGCGTGAACCGTCCTTCTGAGAGACTTAATTTTACTGTTTTGGAAGGAGAATCTAAACCGCGACTGAGGACAGGTAATTCCGACATTAGGTCGTTTTTAACCAATCTATCAAAGCGAGTTCTTGATAAGAGTCTCTGGAGGAAAAATCGCTAAACCAAGCTCCAGTAGCTGAAGAGGTATATATTCCAGGCTATCGGGCCGGATCGCTGGTATTGACAAACGAGAATCTTAACCTTGTTCAATCAAGCGAGAGCCCTTAGCATTCTGCCAAACGTAATCCTTTCAAGCTTTAAAGGCAAAGACGTAGTAGAGATTGCACAAATACCTAGCTTGCTGTGCGTTACTTGAGATCCAAGTCTACCATGGCTTTGTGTCTCGTTACGTGATTATACCGCTGACGGTAGCTACAGTAAGTGTGCTGAATAGCTTTACCATAGATGCATACAAAGGACATCAGTGCCATACATAAACAATAGTAGGAAAATCATTATGTGAATTGAAGAGGTGTAACAATTTCTGATGAATTTGGCAAGATGTATGCAAGGATACTTGCCGCGTTAAGAGACTTAACCAAGCTTTTAAATTATTGACGGCAATACAAACCTTATATGTCCGGATAAGTTTCTTCTTTTCGGCCTCACATATTGTTCTTAGCCTGCAATTGATAAAACACATATAGCAGAGAGATTTGTCGGTCACACAAGTCTTGTCCTGATTCCACGATCCTTGTCAACGCGAGCGTCCGCCGAAATCCCTCTAGGAACCTTTCCGAGTTAAGTGCACTGAACGTAATCAGTATGATCGAATGCTCAGTCGGATAAGAAGGCTGCAAAAAAGACCTTTGCAGCAAGCAAATACAAGAGCGGGATGACTATCTTCCATCAATAATCTTTGCAGAGGCGGTCATGAGTATGGTTGCACAAACGATGTTTACATTAGTACAAACTTTTGCAAAGAAATAACTATTGCTGCATGTGTGTGCAGCTTGAGCATTTGAACTGTACAGGAGAACGCATGCGTCTAAATTTCATAATCCCACTAAATATAGCTTCTTATGACACGATATATCCTATGCCCAAGGAGTTTGTTATTGTTGGATATGAATCTCAAAATCATAGATGCAACGCTCGAGACAAGTACTGTCTAAATTGATGGTACAAGTTCCCCACTCACAAATCTCTGGTCTAAATTGACACTAAGAGATGCAAAGGCGTCGTTAAATCTTTTGCTGTTTTGGAGAAGTCTAACTACCTAGTGGGAAGAAACGGGACACTTCTTTGAAGACAGCACAAAATGAAGACAGAGCTGTTAAACTGTGGATTTTCTACCTTTTTCCCACATCCATAGGCATGCATGACATTTCTGACATGTAGCTTTGAACCGTGGGAAAGCAAATATGCAAAGTTCGCTGTCAGACTCACCAGCAATAACAAGCTGCCCTAAAACGGGTTTCTAAGAAGGTCATTAAGCGGGTCAATCAGAAGAAAGATGATCTGTGGAACATCGTGGATCTTCTGTCATGAACAGAGGCAGCGATCTTTGCCAACCGATATGGTATGGTAGCATATGAGTCTATAAAAGTAGATAGTGCCAACTACAGACATGTATCCCATCAATGCACTCTGATAACAATTTAGAGATAAAGCCACTGTCGCAGCAATGCTTGTGGAACAGTCAACTGCTGTTCCCCCCTTTTTTTGGTGCGAGGTGTCTAAATTAGGTCTTTAACGGAATACTCGAGTAAACATGCGATTTTCTTTTCTCAAATTGTCATTCTAGTGATTGTATGCCTATCAGGGGAAAACATCATTTCAACGAAAGATTCAGCAAATCGGAAGGAGTATTCAAGGGGCAACAGAAAGTGTATTTTACATAAAAAAGAATAGAAAGAAAAGTAAACATCAACTTTCCCAAAAACCATATAACAAGAAAGACGATGTAAAGACAAAAATAAGAACCCGTTTCTTCTTATCATTGCTAAAGTTAGATCTTCATTTCGGCTGACGATAACGGATGGAAATTGTGAACGTCAATGCCTCTTGACAAGAGCTCCGCCTCGCAATGTGGTGGAACGAGGGTATGAATTAGCTCCGGCTTTATTGAGAGTTCTAAACGAAACCATCAGTTTTTTTTTCTTTCGCATCATCAAGACATAAGTTGTGATTTAACATACCATGTTCTGTGAAGTCAAACAACTTTGGTAGTTCTTTTCCTTGGGGTAATCGTGTTGCTGGATCACGTAGTTCATCAAAGAATGGATGTGCCATTGCATCGATTGCTGTGATTCTTTTTCCTGGTGCATACTGCAGCAGTTCACCAATGAATGCAATTGCTTCAGGTGATGTCCGTGATTTGAAGACCTAAAAGGTTGTAGGAAAACATGAACCATCTTTAGTATTGAAAAAGAGATGATTGACTTGAACAAACCATAGAGAATGGATGAGGCTTGATATGTGGGAATCGTTGTTCAGTATAGTTAGGGTTCATAGCCAGTAGCTGTTCTTGTGTTGGAGTGCCGAGCACCTTAATGATTTCTACCAACTGATCAATACCACTCTCACCAGGGAATAACGGCTGGTTTAGAATCAACTCGGCCATCACACACCCCGCTGACCAGATGTCGATGCTGATGGTGTAATCACTCGCGCCAAAAATCAATTCTGGTGCTCGATAATAGCGAGAGCAAATATAAGATACATTGGGTTCTCCCGAAACAAGTACCTTGGCACTAAATAACATTACTCAGTAAATACTTCCCCCCCCTCTTCACCTATTAATTTTTTTCCCATCTACCTGCCAAAATCACACAACTTAAGAACCCCTGTTGCTGGATCGAGCAGTAGGTTTTGCGGCTTAATATCACGGTGACAAATACCAAGAGAGTGAATATACGCCAAAGATCGTAACAATTGATAGGTGTATAATTTCACGTAGATCATCGGCATGGATTGCTTTGTTTTCGAATAATGTCTGATAGCACGGTACACCGTTTCGGGCACATATTCAAGCACGAGGTTGAGAAAGATCTCTTCTTTTTGCTGTTATGTATCAGAATATGCATCGACATGACACAAATACACCATCGTATTTACCTTATCACCTTGACTGTAAAAGAATGCTTTAAGAGCGACTACGTTAGGATGACTGACACTTCGCATGAGTTGAAGTTCTCGATTCTGCATGGCGGTTTGAAGTCATGAGTTGAATGGTTTTCTTTTATGTATAACACTAGATGAGTTAAATTCACCTTAAAGCGTTTGTCCTGCAAAACTTTTTTGATAGCGACATCTTCACCTGTGCGAAGTAGTCTGGCCTGATACACTACACCAAACGATCCATTCCCCGCTACTTTATAATTTGTGTATTGTAGCTGTATATCCTGGCCCGTCTTTCCATCCTTGGCTCCAACTTTGATGACTTTTAGTGGATCGGCATCACCAGCTTTTGGAGGAGATTGGTTAGCTAATGACCATGCTAGTTGAATTGGAGCTCACCTGTTATTTTTAAACCACTCATCGGACCATGCATCTTTGTGGGAAAAAAAACTGAAAGATAAGATAATAAATTTTAATGAGCACATAGTATAAACATGATACATACTAAGAAAATGATATTATAGATATGTAAGTGCGTTTAGGAGAAGAAAGAAGGAAGAAGGAAGAAGGAGAGGGGGGTTAAAGGTGGCTGGCAAAAAAGGGAAATATCGCTGTTACCAAACGCGGTCCTTCAAAACAATCAGATGACTTATCCCCGTTTAAGAACGTACAAGCCAAAGAAAAAAAAAAGGAAGATGCATGATCGACAAGCGGGTTTCTCTCATCGCGTCTTAAGTACGAACTTTTTTTCATTCCTTTCTACTTCTTCTTCTTTCTCTTCTTTCTCTTCTTGTAGTATCTCTTGTTATCGGATAAATTTGTCATCTTCTTGTAACCTCTCCCTTTATCCCTTTTAGGTCACTAAAACCTCTCGTTTTCCTCCAATGAATCTTGTTCTTTGAACTCCGGAACTTCGTATGCAGCAATGCAGCTGAGTTAAGCACTGTGTTACAAAGCAACGTCCTTCATTTTTACACGTGAGGTAACAGAATCCCACGCTGTGTATACTTGCGCCTCTCGTTCCTTCTATCTCATATACTATGCAAAGATATCTTTGGCGAACAATCCCCCTCTTTTTAAACAATTCCCTACGAAATCATTCAATAAGACCTAAATCAACGTGGCAGCAACCAGCCAGTGATGTAACCCCTTCGGCAGTTTGGGACTACTGGTCCGTCATTCGAAATTATGTACAGGAACCTGGTAGACATTGACCCCTCCAACTCATGGCATATGTAGACCTGACTTTTTATCTATTTCAGGATTTTTTTCTTTCAGTGCAGATAATTCAAAATTGGCAGTAGCTGATAGTAAGTTTATGCGCGAGCTATTAAGTAAGATCACTACGCGTGAACGCGACGTTGGAGATCTTCTACCTAGCGTATTAACCGCAAGATGCTGTGAGCTATTTGAACGACTTGATTGGGTGTGAAGAAGAAGAAAAGAAAAAAAAGATATCTATTTATTCGAAAAACGTGGACTGACATCATTTTATTTTGTTGGATAGGAAGGGAAAGCAGAGTTTTTTGATATCCTGGGACGTCATTTTGGTAAAAAAAAAAAAAAAAAGGATAAAAAAGAAGTAAACAAATATGGGGCGGTTATGCATTCCAACACGCATGTATGTATATGGATACTTCTTCTTAGGAATTGACCGTCGAAAATCTGCCGAAGCTGCTCAAAAGTACGCACAAGTGGTATCTGAGTCAACAACCAAAAATTGTTCCTACATCTGTACAGCAAGTATTTTGCAAAGGGTTCTATTGAGCTTACACCTGACTCGAAGTTAGGCGGAGGAAGCACTTAAGCAGTACATGGAACCACAGTACAGTATCCTCTTTGATCGTATACATCAACTGCCCGGTGGTCTGAAATTTTTGACGGATATGAGAGCAGACTTACTGGTAGGAAACTTTGCGTGATGTTATTTTACCTACTAAAGCTGAAAAAAAGGATATTATGGCACAGCACGATGGTCAACCATTGCAAACGAGATTATATTCCTTGGAGAAGAGTCTGAAATACAAGCTGAAAAGATCAATGGTTGGCTTCCTCACATTAAATCGTGTCACATGGCAGAGTTCGGCAGAAGTACTTGAAAAGGTAACGATTAAAAAGGGGTGCATCGATATTTTGTGATTTTGACCAAATGGCACAAAAGATTTATCGATATGAAGCCGTACACGCTGTTGCTGATTGGAAGGATCTGAAGAGGTAAAGAAAGAAAACATCATGAGACATGCAATCGTTGATCCATGTTCTTGTCTCATGACAGACGCCTTGGTCCGGATCGACGCGTATTTGCATTCTTTTTTCACAATTTGCCTACAGAGCCCCTGGTGTTTGTGCATGTCGCGCTCGTCCCCGGTATGTCCGATTCGGTGCAATCTATCTTGCAGGAGCCTCTATCACCTACCTATCATCCCAGTGACTTCAAATGCGCCATCTGCTATTCCATAACGACTCGAAGAGGACTTGGAGGAATCAATTTGGGGAATTTTTTGATCAAACGTGTTGTGCGAGATTTAAAACGCGAATTCCCGCAGATAAACACTTTTGCAACTTTGAGTCCTCTTCCTGGATTTAGAAAATGGGTTACAAATAACCTTCATCGTCAGGATATCCAGGATCAATTTGAAGAAGCGGCCGGCTCGGACTGGAGACACGTAGGGATACCGATAGTTGACAGCCATGATCCTTATTATCTCTATTAGAAACTAGACTATTTCGATGGAGATAGCGCACTAAAACAAGCGCTGATGAATTTATGCTCCAGGTTAATGTTTTCAACCGGAAGCATGCAAATGATATTAACGCGAGCTTTTAGATATGTGCTACAGGAGAAGCAACGAAGAGGTCTTGCTTTGGATCCTGTAGGTAAGTAATCTGCGTTCCGTTCAACTCTGTTTCTGAAACTTTGACTAGCCAATTTCCATCTACGTAATGGTGCATGCGCACACCAATTACATTGGATGGCAGACATATCAGGTAGGAAGAGGGTTTCTCTGTCTTATGATTTTAACACCTCACGTTCCTTGTGGCAGATAAGGGGCTTCAGGAATCTTTTGGTATCATGATCAACTATAATTACTTGCCGGATTATGTCGAAGTGAACAACCGCCAATACCTTTCTGATGGAACAATATCCATAAGTGAACCACGGTCCGACTACGACGGCTGGCTGTCCAAATGGGTCGGACGGGGAGTCAACTACGTGGAGACAAATACCAGTTAGATGAACATATACTGTTAGCTTATTTATAAGCACCAGGTCAAATCATAAATAAAGCATCCAGATGACAAGCTAAAGAGTTCACGGACATGAACTTAGAATGAACATGAGAGAATCTTCCACTTTCCGTAGGATGTGATAGTTTCAACGATGATGAACTAATAAATCAAATAATGCTATACAACAAGAAAATACATAAATAGAAATAGCATGTTATTGATGATGATCGCCCCTCTTTTATTGACATTATTGTAATATCTAGGCAGCGATATCTGTTGGACAGCTATCCATCGAGCCCATTGGAGCAATAGCTGCATGCTTATTCTTAGAGCTGTCGGTGGCATATATTTCTCTATCTGTTAAGCGAGTAGAGTAAAAGTATCCTCTGTACACTCTCTCTTACACCCTTTTTTTTTTAACTTTTGCCTTTTTCTTTTTCTTTCTGCGTCTGTCTGTAACACAAGCAGGTGTGCGGAGTGCAAGAGTCATCGTTAGGTTGAGTAACAACAACAAATAGCAATACCAGTTATGGACTGGGTTGGATCTGGTTTATTAGCCATCGCTTCTTGTATGATTAAGAGTTGATTTCATTCTTAATACCCATTCGGATGGATTCTATCCCGAACATTGGCGGCAAGTACCGCTTAAAGACCAAATCCCGTCTACACACCATACGAACCGCTACAGCAAGCAGCTTACAACGAACACAACTATCCACATCACATGTCACTATCAAGCCAACAGATTTTTCAGAATCGACTCAGAAGAAACCATCTTCGAAAGAAGAAATACTGAAACTTCTGTCACAAAGTAAACCTCCAGCCAAATCAACCACCGTGAATCAACCTTCAGCAACATCGGGGTTGTCAGGGGATCCGACCGGTACATACTATATATGCCCGTTGGACCTCCGTGATCCGGAATTCTCACACCACTGTAGAAAGCCACGCGGAAGACTGGGCCGCTTCACAGGAGCAACCTCCGGATCAGGAGATAGAGCGTCTTTTTGACGAAGCGTCGGTAAGAAATTAAAGTTCCATTTTTTATATTGCATCTCACACCCACTCCTACAAAAAATAAGGACCGGCTCCAGATGAAACTTGCTGATCTCCCACTGGATAAGAAATGGTGGATTCTCTGCAACGAAAACGAATTTACGAAACTTGGTGCAGTGGTGAGGAAGAAGACCTCAACGCAATCCAAGACACGAAGTAAAACGACAGTCAAAAATGCAGATCAAGCAGATAAAATGGACCAACCTGAAGATTATATCAGACTCTTTCTGCACAAAGGAGTGACACTATCTGCAGTATCCGACCTGGCATTGCAATTGAAGACAATGCCAATCAGGTAAACAAGTGATCCGTTGGGCGTTGGAAGAACATTGAACATTCGGTCTTTGTGTAGTTGGACTCGGCAGTTTATAGAGGAGCGCGGGATGCAGGTCATCGCCAATGAGCTTGCTACGATTAACAATAAAGCTGACAGGTAAAATAGGGTTGGCATGTCGCGTCTTACGGAATGTGTTTATAATTTAATATCAGGAGTCAAAAAGATTGCTTAATCGAGCTCGAGATCATAAAATGCCTCAAATCCATGTTTAACAACGTCGTAAGTTCTTTCTTTTCTCTCTGCAGTTATCCTTGATTACTCAAAACGGGCATCGGGTAGTACGGAATCCAAGAGGCTCTAAACGGATCTCATTGTGTTTACAGTCTGATGATGTCGTTGCTCTCCCCATACGTGCCTGCACGTACAATAGCTTGCGATGCGCTTACATTTTTATGTTACTGCAATATACCCACCGGCCACTCCATGGTATTGCGAGGGATGGAGCTAATGAAGGAATCGGGAAATGAATACGGTCGCTTTGATGCCTGGCTTCGATCGTTAGAGATTGTTCTCGACACGAAAGGAATAACAGGCCTTCTTGCGAATAAAGCGATAAAGAAGACAGGTCTTACTGTCGAACCAGAGAGACGATTGACAGAATACGCGGTATACAGCATAATTTTTTTTATCTCTTAGTACAGTGTGTTAACTCTCATCTCAGCTTGCAAACATACTTCTCATCAACGCAATCGTTGAACCCGACATTGTCGCAAACGCCAGCGTACGCATCACGTTACGTAATCAGCTACACCAGGGCGGCCTCACTCAGATCCTTGACAAGATGAGTGCCTTTGATAACGACTTGCTCAATCGAAAAATCGAGAAGTTCCGGGAATTGGAAGAAACGGATTCTTCGTCCATCTACGGAGGACTAGTTGTTGATGCCGTCATGGAGCCAGAAGATATTCTACCGAAGATCCTCGCATCCATCAATGGCACTCGAGCACATGGTTATCTGCAAAGCACACTCCAACATCTGCTAATGATTCAGTGCGGAGCTGAGAAACGGTAATGACGCGTAATGCTTGGACACACGAAAACTCCCTCCTTTTTTCCTTTTTTTTTTTAAAAAAAAAACAAAAAAAAGAAATCGCTACTATCAGCTTATTGAGTCTGTGGTCAGTCAAATCGTCCTTGATCAAAAGGGAATTCCAGATGACTTTTCAAGCACCTATGGGTTTAGCGTAGACGATTTGCTTGATAAGTTTGCTGAGCAAGACAAGTTGGAAGAGGCTCTACAGGAAACAAAACTAGCAAGAGAAGCAGCCGCTAAAGCAGTTGAGCGACAAGAAGAATTGCAAAAACAAGTGGATCTCAAGGCTGGTAACGCTATCCTTCATTTATGAGATAACTTTTCCTAACATGATCTGTAGATGGATTGGTTGGGCAACTGCAAACGCGGAATGAATTGTTGGAGGATGAACTGCATTCTGCAAAGGAGGAGATTGCCACTTTGCGCCAAAAGCTGAACGAAGTTGAGACAGAGTACCAATCTGTCGTACAGGCAATGGATGCGCAGATCAAACGACGATACGATACCGTACGACAGCAGACAGAGTACGGATCACCAACAGAAAAGCGTCGTCGACATCGAACAGCCGGTCACAAACAGAAAGCAGAACTAGAGACAAGGTCCTGGTCCACCCCGAAATCTACTAGTGAAGCAAGACTGAAAGCTTTATCGGTGAGTGGTAACGATAGATTTCTATCTGATCTAAAGCAGTAGTAACTTATCAAGTATTGACCATCACAGCAACCCAAAAATCGAGATTTTTCATCGAAAGAGCCTTCCGAGATATTCAAACAATCGCTCAGAGTGAGCACCGGAACACGTATGATTAATACTTCTAGAAGAGCTAGTCAGCCAGAACCCGCGATAAGAAAAGCTCGAGGAATGCCTGTGTGTTCACCTAGCAGTAGCAGGACATCTGTTCGCTCAAGAAAATCGGCCGATGATGATGTGCTTTGCTCATCCGCAACCGATGTTAGCAGTGTATCCAGCACAAAGTCCAGCAATTTGCGAAATCGAACCGTACCTTTGATGATAGATATCCCAATACCAAGGCAAATGTCCGATTTAACAGAGGTGGACGAAGAAGATCAAAAATCACCCTCTGTCATTGTGGAGACGCCTGCCGTGTTACCCGAAGAAGAAGCAGAACCCGTCCAGTCTCCAACTGAAATCACCGATGCGAATCCAGAACAACCTGACATTCCAACCATCAATACCGAAATAGAAGATGATGGTGAAGAAGACGGAGTACAGCCTACAGGGGCCGAGTCAGATCGAAAATCGGAATCGGGTGGACATTCCGAAGACGAATTAGGTTCGAGATCCGCAGACAAGGATGCTGATCATCACGAGGAATTCATGACAACTCCAGAACCAATTGAATCCGCTGCAGCATCAGTTCCCCCTCCACCACCTCCACCGCCGCCTCCGCCTCCGCCTCCAGCACCTGTATCTACCAATAATTCCTCTTCGATAGTGCCTCCGCCGCCACCGATACCATTTCCATTCCCATCCCCCTTTACCTCTACTACGTTGTCTGAGGGTGGCTCCGATGCATCTGAGAAGGGACTAGCACCGCCGCTTTTGGCGATGATTACTCGAAAACCAAGCGCGTTTCAAGCCAAACAACGACTAAAGTTTGTCGAGTGGGAAAAGATGAACTATTCAAAAATTAACAATACAGTGTGGAATAAACCAGAGGACGTAAATCACGATATGTCCACTGGTCCCGTTAATCATGACGAGGCAATGGAGTTTGAGTTGGCCAAAGCAGGGATTTTTGATGATATGGAAAAAGCATTTGCACAGAAACCAGCAGTGCAAATCAAATCAAAGCGATCGAAGGCACGAATTCACATTTTAGAACCAAAGCGTGCTTACAACTTGAGTAAGATTGACCATGGACGCACATCGATAAGCTAAAGCTAACTTCGTGATTTTTTTTAGATATTTTTATTACCAGTATTAGCAAGAAGATTCCTTTTGCGGAAATAAGACAGCGGATCCTTTCCATGGATTCTAACTTCGAAGACGAACAGATCTTGACCAATCTGTTGAAATTTTCTCCGACGCCGGAGGAAACAGGAAAGTTGGCACCCTATGCTACGGCTACACCGGAGGAATTACTTGATCTATCACCGCCTGATATGTACTGTTTGGAGGTAAATTGTACACGCTTTATGAGACGGGAGACTAACTTCACGATGCTTCTCTAGATGATGAAAATAGATCGTCTCAAAGAACGTATTGAATGCATGCTTTTCCGAGCTACATTCTGGGACAGATTTCATCAACTTCATAAGGTCGGTTTACAAATAATCCTATCGTAGCCCTAATCGAACATGTTACGTAGCAAATGACATCCGTTTTTGACGCGTCATTATCCTTAAAAAATGCAAGCAGATTCCGAGAACTTTTGCATGTAAGTTTGTTTAATTTTGAGTTTGTTTGTTGTTCTCTAACGAAAAGCTGTGAATTGCAGCTCATCTTGTTGCTGGGCAACTTTTTAAATGGAAACACATACCGTGGGGGAGCATATGGCTTCAAAATTGCAAGCATAAACAAAGTAAGAAAACTCTAAAGTCAGAATGAAGTGTGATCTGACGTCTTGGATAATATAGTTAGTGGATACCAAGGGAACAAACAATACCATGACACTTCTCCATTATCTTGTGGAAATTGTCGAAAAATATTATCCGGACATGAATAACTTTTTGGAGGAATTAGAAGAATGTGGTGAAGCATACAAAGGTAAAAAAAAAAAAAAAGTAACTTCAACGAAGTCCAAAAAGCTCATTTGAATTGTAGTATCAAGGGCAGACATGGACAACGAATTCCAGAGTCTTGAAGCAGGGCTGGATAAAGTGGAAGCAGAGTTAAAAAATTATTACAAAGACAGATACGATGAAGACGAAGACGAAGACGAAGAGGCGGCAAACGGTTACCGAGATCGATTTGCAAGTGTAATGCAAGAATTTCACAAGGAAGCATTCGATCAGTTCAGTCGTATTTATCTCTTGCGGGATAAAATGTCTGAATGCTACGACGCAGTGGTACATTATTATGGCGAAAACCCTGATACCATACATACAGACGAGTTTTTTGGAATATTTAAAAAGTTTACATCAACGTGGGAGGTAAGTTTTTCCATTTTTCTGTTGCCTTCCCATGGTTAATTGTATGGAAAGAAATGCTCTAATGATAACAAACTGGCGAATCAAAAGAAAGAGCGGTTGGAAAAGCAGAGGTTGCGTGAACTAGAGCGTCGAAATCGTGCCCGAAGCGGATCGATTGTCAAATCCAAAGGAGTGGATATCAGTAATTGTATGCTCTTTTACAAAACAAGTTTGTGGATGACTAACATTAGCAAAAGACGCAGGGAATGGTGGAGGTGATTCAGAAGAGACAATTATGGATAGTTTGATGTCCAAATTAAGGACAGGAACACCTATGGAAGCCAAAACAAAACGACGAACAGAAAGAATACGACGACAACGTGCAGTAAGCGTGCGTAGTGATACGTTGACATCACTGCATGCAGATTCAATCTCTTTGAGAGCCCAGCGTATGCTCAAGAAGATTCAAAGTGAAACTAGTACCAGTCTTATAGGAGGTAATGGACCTATACCGGAATCAGGATTAGAAGAAGAGAGCGAAATAGCAGACGGAGACGATACGGCAGGCTTGAGATCGGCTCCAATCAATGGAACAGCGTCCTCCTCTGCTCTCTTCTTACCTTCGCCTGTGATACCCAAATCGAGTCGATCATCTCAATCCATGAGGTTACCCCGGACAAGAAAGACAAGTAAACGCCCCGCAGGCTTCGATCGGACAGCACTACACACACGTCTCCGTTCCAGACGAATGACCACAACGGCCGCCACTACTGTGATGTAAACAGTGGTCAATATATTTAGTTATTATTGTACACATCTTTCCGCCCTTTACTTAATCTACAATATACTTCTGGTGGGAGTAAAAAAGAAAAAATTGGGCAATTGGCAATTGGCGGCACTGTACTGGATGGTGCGATGGTTTTACGGTTGATGGTTATCAAAGGTCACTGCTAAAAAAACAGCTGCATACTTAGTCTTTCGAACGCAAAGTATTGCAAATATTCACTGGTGGATACTTTGATTTAATTCCATGGCAAGAGCAGTATTCTTCCAGTGGCTTTTTGTTGGTGGCATTCCTTTTGTGGGGACAGCCAGGATTCCTCTGCAACGGTCCGTGGTGAAATCCAAGTCTGACCTTTTACACTTGCTTTTGAACTTCCTCTTTTCGTAAAGCCATTGCCTTATCAGAATTCAGCACTGCAGAGACGCTTTCTGAGGTTAGCCAGGATACCATTGGGGTAATTTAAAAAGGAACTGAACAGGAACTTCTGGTGGACATTCAGCACCCGTCTCCCTTCGTCCTTGTTGTACGCCTTAATACAATGCTGGATAATTCAAACGTTTATAGCACATGAGATAATGTCGCCAACGTCGTTGGCCAAGGATTCATATGCTGTATTCATGCTAATCTGCTCTACTCTATATGTATACTGTATTTTCGAAAAACTTTTGCGCGCAAAAACATTTTACCGAGCTTTTTCTCTCTTCTGATTCGTCAACAGTGGTTCCTTTTTTCGATTACCTTCTACTGTTCTTCTCTGATTATTGCTGTAACTCTTCCGTTTTTGCATTATATTTCTTGCCAAAACAATGGCAGCAAATGGCAAATGTTTTGAATGTATACAACTTCTAATACTTCAAGGAGATAGCTTTTTATAGCAGCAGGCAAGAGTAGCTCCTGCTAAGGCAAATTCTAACGACTGTTGTCGTTGGGAAGATGATATCAGACGGGATCGAGGCTAAACCATTACTGCCTACGTGTATTAGAATATACTTGCTGTAATAGCATGTCAATGCTGTTTCCTTGCGAATGCTGTTTTCCCGCGATGCGTCTTCTCGCAGTGCTGCTTATACCGATGTCACTTCTTCTTCAGCTATTCCCATAGCATCTTCATCATTCTTTGCTCACAGCTATGTCCTCAAGTTCTTACCATATGTGCACATCTCTATATTGAATTTCTATTCATCACCATCATGTATCCCTACCTTCTTTCTAAGGAATATTAGTCGACGAAAACGCTGTGCAATCAGAGATGAATGAAAAGCCAAGCGCTTACCGTAGCGAAGCGAAGGTAAAAGGGCTTCCTGTGATGAACATATGCATGTACATCGGCCCAGTGTATCTTGCTTCCATCATATCTTCACAATTACACAATGTATGTTCTTTCCATACTTCATTTTGCCACGTATCCCTTTCAGTGTGTCCCGGTTTGGAATGTCCTTTTGTGATGTAGCCTTTTTCCATGCCTTCGATTGCTGTATTTTCTTCATTCTGTATCATCCTACAATGGATTACCGGTCCAGTATTCTTGCTGCAGTTTCCAAAGTTTTTGCGTCCAAAGACTTTTTGCCGGTCATTCTCCTAACCACCATCTTTTTTTTTAATCATTGTCCTT
>JNDT01001215.1:0-12278 GCA_000697055.1 Saksenaea vasiformis B4078
TGGATGATCCTGAAGCTGATACAATGCAGTGCTACCTGCAGCAGTCAGTCCATGACACATGTTAAAGTTTATCACTTCGGGCTTCCACCGATATGACGCTGTGAATTGCTAGGGACAGTACTCCTTTCCTCTTATATTATACATTCAATTTTCCGGTTCCATCCAATTTTCTCTGCCAACTGCCATCTGGTGCTTGTGAATTATTTATTTATCTTCAAAAAAAAAGTTTTGTTCACAGGACAAAGTAGTAACACAAGTCCTGCTAAAAATGGCAGACAAAGGAAAAGAGAAAAAAGACGCATCGGTATTTTAAAAAATTGTCCTGCCTAAAAAAGATATGCCCGGCAAAGATACCATTCAACTCTGGCTGTTTGAATAAGAAAGATCGTAGGATAGATATTCAGGCGTTAACAACAATAGTCGCAAGTTTTTTACAAGTAGAATACATGTTGTTCAGTTGAGTATAATGTTATAAAGAAATCTTAAGTTCCACAACACAGGAAGCAGAATCGTCACAAGAACCACTAAGACGATCAGCACGGCTACAGCAGAAAAGACAAAAAAGGTTCCACGAGTCAAGTGGATAGGGCTTCCACGCCCGGTACTTGGTAAGCACTATTGAACCTCCTGGGCTGTTTCCTTTCATAGTCACCGACCAAATTATTCACGCGTCTTGCATGAGCTTGGCGAGGGGCTGGGTATGGCGCTGTTGAAGGTCTAAACAGGTTCGTGGATGCGTCAATTCAAACAATTGCAACACGGCAGCTCACATCATCCATTAGTGTCAAGCTTAGCTTCTCAATTCCGCCAAGCAGACTTGCAAGATGCGACTTTATTTTTTGAAAAAACAGTACAAATAGGACAACAAGAGAAATTTGTGTCACGACTACGTCAAGTCGCTTGAGCAAGATACAAAAATTTCATGGGAACAAAGAATCGGTTCATCGGAATCTGAATTTGACTGCAGGCCATGCCTAACATTTTAACTGGCTGCAGAGTCCCAGCCCATTTTTCTTATCAGCTTGGTGTTTGATTCAATGGTGTGGCTTGCTCTGCGTGCTTGAAGCGTGCAACTTAATTACGCAGGTTATCCAACGCCTTAACATATGAAGTGTAAAAGGAAGTAGACAAAGAAAATGTACCAAGGAACCAAACTGTTTTAAGGAAGGAGAGTTGATTATTGCCCATCTTGATATAACTGGCAAACTGCTTGGCTGAGAACATACGGCTTTTGCAAAGCTGACCTTGCGATCCATGCAAGTTTACACGATTTTTCCTATAGTTCAGCGTCTATTTGAAACTATTCGGCGCTATTTCCAGATGAAGTCTGCGTTTTCAGGTACGTATTCTTACGTTCATGCAATGAACAGTTCACGCTTGGATAACTGGAGTTTGCATTAGAGGAGCTCATCTTTACAGTGATAGATTCCTTAGCATCCTACCGGAAAACATAAAAATGCCTTAAGAAAGGAAAGTATTCCACCAAGAGCAACGTCTTTTTGACGTTGGGATGATTCATTGCATCAGTGACAGGTTTCTCGATGCCTTAACACAAGGCATGGAAATGATTCGCGATGAGTTCATACCAGAATAACACCGGTAAAGATGTCAATACATTACACCTGCAAGATTATCCATGTTTTCTGCCTCTTGTTTAGGCTGCAGCACCTCTGTCCCGAACCTCCTCGGCCGTGATGTAACTTTGTTCACCGCTTAAGTAAGTAAATATTGCCATACTCAACATCGCTCATGTTTTCGTGATAGATCGCCAGAAGCTGGAGCGTTTCAAGTCCTCTGCAGACCGTCCCACAATCGGCCACTCACGGAAACCGACCACCTCCCTCCACCCGCCCGCATCGCTTCGGTGCGGGATTGGGTCCCCATGTCATTACGGGATTACCCCTTCGGGGGTAAGTAAAAGATATCAAAGCATCTTTCATTTACTAACCATGAATCATTTTTTATGTTGCTCGAGTAAATTTCGCGTCCACTGGGAGACCAAGTTCATGTAAGTTGATTAATCTTCTGACGTAAAATTGATGTACTAATGATCGCATATTCAATTGTTCTTTGCCGCAAACTTGACCCTTCAGAGATGCAAACTTTACTTAGAGTAGCATAAAAAAATGATTCAATAAACGGTATAGTAAAGTGTGTACAAAGAAACATCAAGTCATATCGACGTTTAGTTTATAAAGAGATGTGATTTTCCTACCGCAGTCTTTCAGATTCAATACCACATACTACAGGGGATTGATTTCCGAAGATTGGCAGCGAATCTCCTCAGCATTGGCGTTCTACTGTGCACGAAAAGTCCGATTGCGGGTCCTGTAAGACAGTTCAGGGAGTGAAACGTCAGCAACGACGCGTTTTGTCAGAGACAACCGTAAACGATACCGAGTGTAGATTTTCCCGCTGCTTGCGATGGCCGAGTAGTAATTTATTCCAATGCACAAAACATAGCATACACGACTTAATGATTTAGCTTTCTAATCAAAAGAAGGAAAACCGTGTACCTGTAGGTTTCTCTGGCGGGAGATCCCGCTTATGCTGACGCGTTCAGGCCGTATGCACTGTGACACAGACAAGCGAGATTATAGGGTAAATTTGATGGTGCTTCGAGCTGCAATACCTGTGACCGACGCGTCCATGAGTATAGATGTGTGCAAGCGTAAAAATAGGAGCTCTGCTTTCGGAAAACCAAAAAAAGTGAACCTGCGTGTCTGAGCCACTTTTGAACTAACGCTTAGCTCAAGTTCAAGCGAGCTTGGCTACAAATATAGCGCACAGTCCGAGAGGAGAAAGTATTCCTTTTTTCCCCCATTCTAGTTGCCATGGCCTTTGGGCATCACAAGAATGGAAAGCATGTAGAGGAAGCCATGCCTCTCACCGGACCTCTGGGTTCATCTCAAAGTGGACAAGAAAAGACTAGTCAGTGGGTCGACGAAGTACCGCCCCAGCTCGAGCACTACCTTCAGACCGTTCCAACCCAAGGTCTGACAGAAAATCAAGTTGCGGAAAGACAACAACGCTTTGGACGTAATGAATTACCTGAGAAAAAGAGAAACAAAATACTCCATTTCCTTTCTTTCTGTAAGCTGCGACGTTTAACCTGGTCACAACTTATACCGTCCTATTAGTTACGGGCGCGATTGCAATCCTGATGGAGATATCCCTTATTCTCACTGCGATTACGAAGGATTGGTTAGATTTCGGAATTATCCTTTTCATGCTCATTGTCAACGCTCTTATTGGCTATGTGGAAGAATCGAGGGCAGAGTCTGCGATTGCAGCCCTGAAAAATACCCTCGCATTGAAGACACGATGCTGGCGCTCTGGAAAAATTAAAGAAATTGAAGCAGCCGAACTTGTTATTGGAGACATTATTGTCTTGCGCTTAGGCGATATCATCCCAGCGGATGCCCGTCTTTTGGGTATAGGTGCCAACGGCGAACAAACGGAGTCTGATTTACAGGTTGATCAAAGCTCTCTTACTGGAGAGTCTTTACCTGTCAAGAAAAAGGTGGGAGATATTGTGTACTCCTCCTGCATTATCAAGCAAGGCCAGCAGCAGGCGATTGTCGTGCGTACAGGCCCCGAAACGTTAATTGGACGAGCAGCAAGCTTGGTGACCGTGACAACAGACGCTGGAAATTTCCAAAAAGTTATCAACTATATCGGCAATTTCCTTATCCTTGCATCTGTCTTACTCATGTCCATACTTTTCGCATATGATCTGATCGAGGAAAAAGTTAAAACAGGCTCCGTCACGAAGGAACATGTCCTGAGTGCACTGAACGAAATGGTTGTTCTGACGATTGCAGCGTAGGTCCCTGCCTATCTGAAGCGTTGTATATTTACATTTCTGTCACTGATAGTATTCCTGTTGGATTACCGACGGTCATGTCCATAACAATGGCTTTAGGAGCAAAACAACTCGCGAAACGCCAAGTGATTGTTAAACGTCTGACAGCTATCGAGGAACTGGCTTCTATTTCCATTTTATGCAGTGATAAGACAGGCACATTGACGAAGAACGAGCTGACATTTGACGAACCACGTACAGCCAACGGATTTAACAAACGAGATATCCTTCGCTATGCTTACTTTGCGAGTGAGCCTGCGACAAACGATCCGATTGAATTCGCTGTGCGTACAACTGCTCAGAAGCAGGTTCCAGAGATAAGCCCTGAGGGTATCCATGACGTGTCCGGTTACAGAGTAAAGTCGTTCTTGCCGTTTAATCCGGTCGATAAAATGTCTCAAGCAACTGTTGAAGAATTGAAGACGGGAAAGATCTTCCGTGTCGCAAAAGGGGCACCACAAGTGATTATCGACCTAGTCGGAGGAGACGCCAGGATGGAGAGCATTGTAGATGAACTCGCTGCTCGCGGCTTACGTTCTCTCGGTGTCGCGCGCACAGAGGATGACGCTGTCAACCAATGGAAACTTGTTGGTATGCTTAGCTTAATTGATCCTCCCCGATTCGATTCGGCGACTACGATCGAAGAATGCAAGAAGTTCGGCATAACGGTGAAAATGATCACCGGCGATCAGACAAACATTGCCAAAGAGGTGGCCACACGATTAGGCATGAAGGACAATATTCTTGATGCTGAATACCTCGTGGATCCAACCAGGTCCGACGATGAGGTGGCTGACCAATGTTTAACTGCTGATGGTTTTGCACGCGTCATTCCAGGTACATCATACACCCATACATACATTGTTATCTTTCTGATTTTTTCCACGCATAGAACATAAGTACCGGGTTGTGGAGCTTTTGCAAAACAGGGGCTATTTCGTTGCTATGACTGGTGACGGCGTCAACGATGCTCCCGCTCTTAAAAGGGTAACCTGTTACGGAAGGGTATAGGCCGAAGTAGTAATCATATAATTCGCTTCATAGGCTAATGTCGGAATCGCCGTGGATGGAAGCACAGACGCAGCGAGATCTGCGTCCGATATCGTGCTATTGAACCCGGGACTTGGCTCTATTATCGAAGGAGTCAAAACTTCACGCGTCATTTTCCAACGGTTAGCATCCTACGTCCTTTACCGTATCACATCTACTATTCATTTCCTACTCTTTTTCTTTGTCGCCACTCTTGCAGAGGACTGGAAGATGCCGCCTATTTTCCTTATCCTTATTTCTCTTTTAAACGATGCAGCAACATTGATCATGGCGTTCGACAACGTGAAAATCTCGATGACACCAGAAAAATGGCGCCTGCGACTGTTAGTCTTCCTATCTTGTGTGCTAGCAGTGCTTCTCTCCGGATTTTCGTTTGCACACTTTTACATCTTCCGCGATGTATTCAAAGTGTCCCCTGGGGAATTATCCACTATTATGTACCTTCACATTTCCTCTGGTAGGTGCTGGCAATGGACAAAAAGACACTGATTGATCCTGTTTTGTTTAGCGCCGCACTTCGTCATTTTCTCCACACGTACAGACTCGTTCTGCTGGCAAACATTGCCATCATGGCCTTTTACAGTTGTAGTTCTTGGCACACAGGTCGTCGCACTTGTGCTTTCTATCTACGGAACTTTTGGAAAAGGGCCAGATATTGTCGGTATTGGATGGCCGCGTGGAATGATTATCATTGCCATTTCTCTCGTCACTTTCTTGATTGTCGATGTTGTGAAGGTGATCACCATCCAACTGTGGAAACGTGTCTCAATGCGACAGACAACCAAGGTTAAAAAGCCACAAACGCGTGCGCAAAGGTATCAAGAACAGCGTTCGCGTGCCGGATACGACCGCGCACAGAGGAGGGAGTCTACTGATTCTGTAAGATCATACTAAGAATACCAAACTTGTAAATACTGGACCGCGTATGTTGATCTTCTCGAACGTGTGTCTTCTTTTGGTCAGCGCGTTTTAGTATTGCAAAGCGCACATTCAACAGAATACTTGCATATATAGTCATTTACAACTGTATTTGTATATACACCCCATTTTGATGTTTAAGGGCTAAATATACAAAACAACTCACCTGTCCGTCGCCAGAACCATCTGCCGCAGGAGCCTACTTTCACTTGTTTGGAGAGCAGAAACGCACGATAGTCTCATTCATTGAAAATTGGGAACTGTCCATCAAGTAGAAAACGTGCGCCATTATGCAGGTCAGCGTCATGATACGCTGATCACCTTGATCAGCACCACTGTTCCAGTGGTGTGGTTTCGTATCCGTCGTCGATGCCTTCTATCTTACTTTTGCGCGGTTTGACCGGGGCTCCTATTTCCACGCGATTCATATACCGATAGGAAATGTGAACGGATCTTGCTGAACTTGTATAGGACCAAACCCCTCCTTGATCTGCAACAGCATCCATTGGTACCCGACTGAAGATGCTATAACGCACGTTCTTAGTGATGATAATGGTGACGACTGTGTACCTTCCTTGGTTCCAGCAGAAATATAATTAGTGCAGACGCGTATTAATAAGGTGTCGCGCAAGTCTTATCGCTCTCCGCAAATTGGGACGCAAGATTAGTTTTTCAATGCTGAAACAGAATCTGCTTCATTCGGCTTCTCCACCAGACGGTCATATGCATCTTACATGTATCCAGCTGATCAGTGCTTTCACACCATATGAGGACTCCAATTGAACCTCAGCTGTTCCTCGAAATTTATGCGGCTGTTGCTCATAGTAGTTGTGCGTTGATATGAACATATAATGTCTCCTTGTCTCTAGATCACGTAGGTTCTCCATTGTACCAAGGGTATAACTGATAATCGACCAATATTCTGTTCAAACCTATCATTTGTTCTTTGAGTACAAAGGTATTGTATCCAAAACTAACTATCAACGTAACATGAGGTGGCACGCTGGCAGGTGTATTACTCTTGTGGCATCTAGAAAAACCAATGTCTGGATTTTCCTGCCGAAGTCTTCTCTGCACGTCGATTGAGTATGTAGCAGCAACAGACTTAGGATTCAGACCCATACCCTCACTATAGAATTTACCGCTAAGGGTGTTGTTGCCGAAAACACTTTAAGAATGATGTGCATCAGAAGATACATACCTTCAGTATATGCATCGTTCTAACTACTTATGATCATGTTCAAAAGTTGCTGATGTTTTGCGCTTAATTAAAAATATAGAAGTATATAAAAACACAGAAGACGATACATAGAAACTGAATAGGACAAATCCATAGTAAATTGTCGACCTTACCTATAGTTTTACGCTGGAAGCTGAAAAGGGACTTCTCGCTGCCTCACGTTACAAAATTTGGCAAATGAAAACGAATATATCGGAGAAGGCGGGGTTTCAGAAACATTCACATATAAGGCAGAGTATGCGTGCTCAAAAGAGCATTTCTTTCGCAGTCCCTCCCGAGAAGGGCAACGATGACCATCTTCAACAAAATTTCTGGACTGGCGCAACGCGCAAAAGAGAATGCAACAGCCAAAGCATTCGTTGCCAAAGATAATCGGCTTGAACAGTCTTTGTCAGACAATGTAGACTTGGCTAGTATAGCTTTATCCAAGGTTGGAACACCTGTGCTTGCCTTGTCTTGTCATGGCAGCTGACATGGCGTTAGATATCGACTTATGGCTTACCCGATACCGTTTCCGTTACAGCATTTGATCCAATTTCGGGTCTACTTGCGATAGGTATTGTCTCGTTTATCTGTAACTGAGAGTAACCCCTCTTTTGCCTCTAGCGGGCGGATCAAAACAGCACAGCTACGTACGGATATTCGGAAAAGGTGTTTCATCTACGATATCCTTACGAAACCCAGAAGCCATCAAGTATATGCTATTCAAGACCGGATACCCTGTTTTAGTTATCATTGACAGACAAAACGTGATAACCACCATCGATCTGAAAACAAAGCAGACACGACATACATTTGCGGCACGAGGGATTATTACTAGCGTTGAGTATTGCACTGGCACAGATTGGCTCTTTATTGGACTTGCAGAGGGGAATGTGGACGTTTTCGATCTTCATCTCGGCACACTGGCAGAAGTATCTATACCAAACTTATTGAATCCTACGGGAAACCAAAAGGAGGAAACGGACGACCGCTTGGATCATGTTGTCGTTGCTCTTCAAATGCATCCAAATCATCTCGATCTCTTGCTGATTGGGTACAGCTCGATGTTCTTCCTCTGGGACGTACGAGAGCAAACAGTAAAACGGAGATATAACTTACGGCGGCCGGATACCATCAGTATGTCGCGCGGTGCACGACTGACATGCTTGACTTGGAATCCAAACGGTGATAGGATTATGGGAGGTTATGACGATGGTTACATGCACTTGTGGGAAGTAAACAATGAGCAGGCACCTGTCTTGTCACGACAAGCTTTGCCATCTCATTTGCCGCCTTCAGAAAACTCAGATATGTGTGAACCCGTGTATCGATTGGCTTGGTATGTGGATACGGTGCTTCAAAAGTCATTTCTCCTCGTGGCAGGTGGCTCCAGTATTCCTGAAATTCGAGGACTTCATGTTTTGCAATTTGATTTGGACAGCGAAGACCGCGACGCCAGAAAGCAATCTTTCATTCATACACCTGTAGATGTAGCAGACTTCATTTTCATCTGCCGGGAACCTTACTTTTTGGGAATGTACAATCCTTTGGGCGTCTTGGTGGTTGGATGCGATGGCACAATCCGAGCTTACAGCTTTGAACATGGATATCCTCCGTTAACGTTGCCACCTGCCCTTGATTTCCTTGATCCACCGGTAGTCAACGCATGCCACGCATTTATGCTTCCAGAGGATACCTTTCGAAAACTGTCTGCCATCTTGAGTGACCAAGCCGATATGAAGTATTTGCCATTGACGGGAGGCATAGCTGGAAATGGACATATATATAAAATTCCTTCCAACGATCTGTTCATGACGATACATGCGAACGAGATGATCAGATTTTGGGATGCCGCTTATACCTCTTTACGGCCTTTGCCGCATTTGACGATACAATGCCAGAAGGACTTTAATGATACCAAGGCGCAGATTACTTGCGTGGATCTGAATTCCGTCACCGGATCAGTGTTTGTCGGTTCCACGAATGGGACGATATTAATATATGATTTTGTGCCTCCAAGCAATGACGAAGAGCTGTCTTCAGTGCATGACGAGGTTATTGATTACTGCGATAGTACGCTGAAGGAGATCTCGGAGCTCCTGAAGGATATGGAAGCTCCCACTGACGAAACAACCGAAGAGACAGGGGATAAAGCTAGAAACAGCGACGAAGCGGAGGAAGCACAGTCAGACAACCATTGCCACGTGGCATCAGACAGCACAGGAGCGAGCGATTCCCAGTCAGATAAGGGCTCATGGCCCAACTTACCTAACCTCCAGATTTTACCGGTGGAAGTTACCACGCAGACACCTGGATACATTCTAAGGGCCAAAATTGTAATGGAAGACGTCTCAATCGATCAGATCATCAGTCATGGTGAAAATATGTAAGATTCTGAGAAAACACTCTGATGATGCTTATGCTTCTACAGTATTATATTTTCAACATCAGGTGGAAATGTGGTAGCCGTTGATATCAAGCAAACTCAAGCCTTTTTCGCTATAAATGTCGATGGTAAGCTGATGCTACTTGAAACACGCTTAAATCATTCAACTTCATTTTCAGAGTACAAAAATAGGCATGATGAAAATGCAGAATCATCTAAGCATCATCATAAAGAGAGCGAAGTCCACACAGTGCCATTAACGGTTACATGTCTTCATATTGCAAACACATATTCGGTGCCCCAACGTAAGTCGTTTCATGGTGCGTGGATAACGTAATTAACAAACCTAAAGCGTCACAGAAATCTCCTCGCTTGTACATTGGATTGAGCAATGGCCACGTGTACCAGTACGACCTGAATATGTGTGGTTCTGAACGGCAATCACTCCCAGTGATTCTTCCGGTGTTTGATGATCCTTTACTTGATATTCACGTTATCACTTTGGAAGGCAAGGCACCAGGACCTGCCGAAGAGACTGAGAATACCAACTCTGGTACGATGCAGGAGAATGACTCTACACTGATACCAGACAATAAGTCAACAAAGTCCGCAGTGTCTGCAGTATCAGCAAAATCATCAAAATCAGTGAAGTCGACAAAGGAAGATAGTTCAGCTGCCAGTCATCATGAATCTTTGGAAAAGAATGCACCATTTTCACTTCTTCGGAAATCAAGCAGAAAATCAAGTAAATCACATCAGAAAGCTGAAAATAAGGAACCAGTTCCAGACGTACCTAGACTTCCCGATATGCACTCGGAGCGGATAAAACATACCCGACATGATTATATCTATCAACAAGATCCTCACTTCCTAATCTTGGTTTCTCCAACTGCCGTTACTATCTATTTGAGTGGTTTCAATATCAAGCTATACGGCCTGGATCTCCAAGAAGGAGATAAACGAATAGAAGATCCGATCCTCCGCAGCAAAATCGTTCAAATTGCAGGCAAGTTGAGGTTACAACGGATGTCCCTATAGTATGCTGATAGTAGATATTTCAAAGCCAGTGCCACTGTGCTTGTTGTTCTTCGTCATAGTGGACGATTAGAGACATTCTCACTCCCAACCTTGAAACGGTTAAGTACGTTAGAACTTGGTCACTTTATGGTCCAAAGGATCCAAGAGGCGATGCTGAGTCCGGATGGTCGTATTACACTATGGATGGATAACTACGAGATGGAACAGCGCACACTCACGTCACAAAATGGAATGTAAGTATGGATGATGGGAAGAATCGCAAAATAACGATGTTTTAAGCCCTTTTGGAGAGCATGCTGTCTTGTACACCAACGATATCCAAATGCCTCCACATCCATCGAGTGCAGCTCAACGACCTAAAAAAACCTGGCTTAACGCCGTTTCTGGAGCTTTTAAAAAGGAGCCTTTTACGGTCGATAATCTTAATATGATGAGTAAGTGACACAGCAGCGATAGGACGAAGTGCTTATGATCTCGATTTAGTGGGGAGAGTTCCGGTTGTTCCTGTTCAAAATTCTAAAGCCAGCGCAGGGCCTTCCAGCCCTCAGCAGCCACAACCTACCGGTGTTTTCAAGGAACTTAGCGATAAGATGAATGAGAGAGGCGAGCGACTGAATCAATTGGATCAAAAGTTTCAAGATATGAATGCAGCATCGGGAGACTTTTTGCGATCAGTTAGAGAGTACAACGAGCGGCAGGCCCGCAAGAAGTGGTGGGAGTTTTGATTGTGAGACCTATAAACAGCATGACATCCGCAACTTTTTTTCAATATAATGGTGGATGTCATCGTATCCCAAACGTTCTCGTACGAGGATTTTCATTAGACAAGCAAGCTGAAGCTTTGCCTTTATCGTCCGTTTCTGTGCTTTATTATATGCCATGTCTCATTACCTTGTTCGCAGAGTTTATGAATATCTCGAAGACATTGATCATAAACGTAACCTCACCAGTGTGTGCATTTGATATGCTTAACTCATACACCATTCATTTGCTTGATCAGTGATGTGAGCATTCGTGACAGAACCCTTCGAGAGCTATTCGTACCACTGCTTTGTCCTATCTGCATCAACACTCTTATCCTGGAGCTCTCTCGTTTTGTAGACGGGTGGTGGTATTTTGCAGGTACTCTCTATTGTAGCTATGGTGAAAATGTATTATTTATAGGGAGACGACGAACACACGCTTATTGAAGCTTTGCTGCTCTCATTCGATTTGCCAAGAAAGTAGAAATGAGAATACTATTTACAGAAGTACACTGCGAGGAAAAAAATGTGCATGCAATTTAACGAACTCCGCACAACCAGATTAAGTATCAACGTCTGAACAATATGTACTCTCGACACTCTCTTAGTTATATAGCAAAAGCAATAATATGGGCAGAAAGTATTTTACATGATGTTTATTAATTTCGATTTTGGGAGCATTTCAGTAACGAGTATGCCCTCCACAAGCTTCGATAACTGCCTTGCACCTATCGGGCATCGATGCAATTAAGTTATCACAAACACTCTGTGGGATGGCTTCCCGTTCTTCCAACAGAGCGGCTTCCAGCTGCTCTGGTTTATGGATTAAGTGTCTCCGCTTTGCCAGACGGCGCTCCAGCTCGTCCCAGAGGTGCTCGATAGGATTTAGATCGGGACTTATTGCAGACCAGTCTGGCAAAACGGAGACACGATTCCTCGACTTCCATTTCTTTGTCTTCTTGCTCGTGTGGCAAGGAGCGTTATCCTCCTGGAAGAGATAACCTCCGCGCTTGTTATTCCTGAGGTATGGCAGCAGGTTCTTCTTCAGGATGTTAA